>PVJH01002896.1:0-146469 GCA_004026705.1 Nesogale talazaci
CTTTCACCATGGCATAGGATTGAGTAAAGGAGAAGACAACTGGGAAAGCAAGAAAAATAAGAATCCAAGAGAAAGTTATTTGTGGTGTCAAATAATGTAATCAGTATGAGGTTGAGATACATGGTCCCTAAAGATAGATTACGTATTTCAGTGAGGAGACAAGAGATATAGAGAAATAATGGATTGTCCTCAAAGTCAAATTTAAGATTTGATTAAGTACACTAAATATGAGAGCTTTTATCATTAGTACTATGTCTACATTTATGCATTTGGATTGTTCACAAATCTTAACTTTGCAAGTAGAGAATAATGAGGTGTTTCATTGAAACATGTTCTCTTTGTGTAATATGATGGCTTGTTTCATTCCAATAATGGCATGTTTAAATGTATTCAATTCTATCATCTAACAGTATAGTATTAGAATGCATGAAAACTCTGATTTCTTCAGAGTCAATGTAAAGGTTTTAGAAAATGAAACATAATAAGTATATTTATACAGTCATTCTAACCAAGTCCAGGATTCTTCTATTCTTTTTCTAGTACTTAAGTCAGCCTATGTGTGGGAATATATTTGAAACACAATTTCCTAGAATAGTTTCTAGTTCAAGTTAAATTCACATTTTCACATAAGTATTGTATAAGTATGTGCATTCAAAATTTATTCTAATGAAAATTGACTGGTAGCCTTTTTCTGCCTCCTTACCTACCACATTCCTCAATGATATTAGATTTCTCATTAATTGATTCACACACCTGAGACCTGTAGAAGGCTGTAAGTTGGTCAGTCACTTTGAAAAGCAATTTAAAAAACTGTTTAACAATAATATAAAAACTCACAAATTTAGCATGTGATTTTTTAATCATACAGCTACAAGTCATTGAGTAATATAGTTGCAAGTTCAGAGAAAGATGAGAGAAACTTGTAAGCAAAATCTAAATATCAGGGACCTTAATATCACAACACTGTGCTTATTTTTCAAATGCATAGTCACTTGTCTCCTCAGTCTGTTTTAAACATTTGTCAGAATGTTAGCAAGCACCATTTGTCAACCCTAGATTTCATATGACTTTACCACTTTTTCTTATTGTAGATAAAAGATAAACTGCACAAAATAGTTGGACATGCCAGTACAGGATACACTTTTAATTTTGTAAAATAATACAGACTGTTTCAGAGTTAGAGTTTCAGGAAACAGAAACTACTCCCACAGCATCTTTAGAGCAAAATACTATCATAATCTTTATTCAAATAAATGTATTAAGTGCATTTTCATTTACAAATTTTTGAGTTGGGTATATAGGATTGCAAGCATGTGTGAGGGGATATGGATTCACTCTTTTCTCTGTCTGTATATAAAACAAGTTCCCTGTTGGCCAAATAAGAATTATCCTGTGTTTACAAGCGCTTTTATCTAAAATGTATTTTTATAATGAAACCCACAGGCAAATTTTTCACTACTAAAATTTTGTACATATGCTAATTGTCCATGAATAGATAAGATATATAATTTAAACACATCTGTTTTACTGTTTAGGATAAAATAATAAGAGTTTCTCTAGCAAGTGTAAACTTTTTATTTTATTTTATTTTATTTTATTTTATTTTATTTTATTTTTTCAGGCATTACTGCCCTCAGGTGGTGGAAGTAGGAGGCCCAGCCTTTGCTTCTGGGAGCCGGAATTGAACCTCCATCCAAGTGGGCCACAGTCCCGCGCACAACCACTACGCCATCGGGGCTCAGTCCTCAAGTGTAAACTTAGTGCACTATTTTTTTCTTTGGTTATTATAGACAGGAGTCCTTTGTGGTGATTCTGAAAATATGGACTGCAATGAATGAATGTTCAAAAAGAATGAGACACAAGAATAACAACATGAGAGGGGAAGATCCATGGTGTTTTCATTTGTCCTATATGCACGAGGCAGCTAAACAACAAATACCTCAAATGATATGTTATATTTGAATTATGGTATTGGCAAAGATTGATTGTGCTATTGACTGTTGGAAGAACAAATAAAGCAAGCCCCTCAGAAATTAGAATGGTGAGATTTTGTCTCACAGTCTTTGGACATGTTATCATGAGGATTTTGTCTCACAGTCTTTGGACATGTACCATAAAGAAGTACATTGTACTTTGTAGAGGGTTTATGGACACAGTGTCCAGAACAAGGAACTCAAACATGATGATAAGAGTTGCACAGGCCCAGTGAGCATTTTGCTGTGCTTTAGGTAGTATTCTTAGGAGTCAGAACCAATAGACCATCACTTAAGAATGAAAATAATAAAAATGGAGTATAAAAGTATAGCATGAAAAAGAGAGAGAAAGAAAGTTGTTCCCAGTATGAGAATCTTCAACAGCAGAGACTGGCAACAAATGACAAGAGTTTGTATTAAAGCCTTTGGAATCTATAAGAAATAATACTCATGATTCTATGGTTATGATCTTGAATAAATAATCAGACCATAAATTCACAGCATTCAATGGGCTCTAAATATCTCTAAAATAGAAAACATGAAGAGGTGGAAGAATTTGAGCAAAATACAGGAACATTCATGGACTTTTCACAATACATAAAACATGGCTTACAAAATACCGCAACAATTTCAGCCCTCACCCATTACCCCTCATTGTCATTAAGCTGATGCTGACCCATAGAGACACTATGGGGCAGCATAGAGTTGCCCTTGTCAGTTCCTGAGATTGTAATCTTTTCAGGGAGTCGAGGCCATCACTGAGCAGTTGATGGTTTTGAAATACTGACCCTTTTTTATGGAAGTCCAAAGGTAAGCACTATGCAACCATGGCTTGTGCTTATTCATCATCTCTTTTAAAGAGCTGGGAATTCGCTTTAGCGAATATACTAAACTTTCAATATTTTCAGGAATCAGCGACACTGTAAGACATTATGATCTACTATTAGTTCTATGATTCTGCTTTTTAGGGCATAGTTCGGTTGCTTAGAGAAGCTAAATTATCCTTGATTATATAGATTTAACAGATTAATTCATCATGAATCAAACAATCAAATTTTATATAGAAAACCGTCTTACACTATACCCTGTACCATTCCTCTACACTGCTCATATTGATTCCACTCTAGTGGGGTGAACCAGTCTTCTTTGTTATAGGAGACCCCTCTCCATCCTTCTTATGGCCTACCCCAAGGGAATCATTTCCATGACTATTGCTGATGGGTTTATGTCTCTTGGAATCTGTGCATCGAATGAGCTTCATTACACACATGAATATGTGCAGGTCTAACAGGCTTAATGAGATAAAAGTGGCACCGTCACAGTAAGGAGAGGAAATAGTGAAGAACTGGAGGATGGTTTAGAGTCATCAGTGCTATACTAAACCCCAAATAAATCTTCCCGCTCATATAGACCATCTTGTGAGGGACTATCCAATGAGCTTGCATTTCTCTACATTTCTCCATGTCATTTTCTACATTTCTCCATGTCAATTTGATTGCTTGTTTTTGAACTTCTGATACCTAATCTTAGCAACACCTCATGATCACACAGGCTGGTGTGTTTCTTCCATGTGGGCTCTATTGCTTCCTGTCTAGGTAGCCACTTGTTTAATTACAAGCCTTTAAGACCACGGATGCGATATCTTTTGGTAGCCAACAACAATAAGAAGAACAAGTGCACCAGCAACCCCAGCCCCACCCCAGGTAGGGCGTGGGATGGAGCAGATAAAAGAGAAGTTCACATCAAAGAGTTCAAAATGAAAGAAAATGTTTGAAAATGATGGTCACAGTAATTGTACCATGATGCTTGATCTAATTGAATTAAGGACTGTTGTTTCATCTGTAAGTACAGAGCTCCAAATAAAAATAAAACAAATAAATATACAAACAAAACTATCAAATAATTTCAAGAAAGAGAAGGAACTCCAAATATAATGGAGACTTCTGGAAAGAAGGTAGCATAAGCAGGTCTAAGATCTCAGCCTTCTCTACATTCACGCCAACAAAAGCCGGTCAAGATCTGTGTTCACCTTAGAATGAGCTCTGAAGAGGCAGGTAGGGTTTGACAGCAAGTAAACCCAAGCTGAACTGAGATAAGAACATCATTCAAGCTGTAGGGAAAAATGTTTTCCTGATGTCTGCAGCATTGCCCACTCTAACGGCACTTGTAATGGCTGCAGAAGACGTTCAAGAGATCAAGAGCTCTCTTTAACACTAAGACATGCTTCCATCCCTGACTTTGAAGTCAATTAAAAGAGTATTTGCTTATTCTGTGAATGGATTAAGGTAATTCGACTTTGATCTGGCACAAGTCATAACTTTTGCTGTGGGAGTGATAGAATGAGCTGAAGGTCGTGTCACTCTGAAAGAGGATCATCACAGAGCTTTTCCTGAATTGACTGGACTAAAATTTTAATCTGGCCAGAAATGAAGCTTTGATAGGACAAAAGAGAGAAAAATGAAAACAGACAGAAGGCTGTTTTTACTTCAAATTTCTTGAAGAAAGAATCACTTTCTGAAGCACTATATATTTTAGAGAATTGAGAAAAATGACATATTGTAATTGTTCAAAATCCAGATTCATCAAAAATTAAAAAGTTACACAAACTGAAAATGATGGCTCATTTAAGAAAGGCAAAACAGAGAGAAAAGTCATCTTTACTTATTTATTTAAGCCCTAATAATTATTAGATTAAGAGTATATCATTAGTATAAGCATAAATATATCAGTTATACATACACATATATATACACAAATATACATTGATATGTATACATATACTATAGTAACCCCAGACCCTCCACCGTCATCAAGTTGACTTTGACATATGACCACTCTATAGGTTTTCTCAGGCCCTAAATATATACAGGAGCAAATAGTTTCATCCTTTTTTTCTGCCAAGTGGTGGCTTGTCCTTTAACAATTCAGTACTTACCAGGCGGTGCTACCAGAATATCATATGCACACCTACACACACTCACACACCTGTGTACACACCTCTGTTGTATACATATGCATGTATTTTTTTCTATTTAGTAGTTAATATTAGTGTAAATGAGTTAAATGTTCTAATCAAAATTATTGTTCTTTTGCACCATCAATTCATTTTGGACTCATAGTAACAGATTGCACAACATTATGAAGCACTCTCTGCTCTTACATCTTTATTACAATTGTTTTTGAGCTTATAATTGGTACTATTATACAGTAATTGTAGTAAAACCTCTCAGTCAGGGTCTTCCTATTTCTCCTTTGCTGGCATTCTACATTATCAAGAACGATGGCCTTTGTCATGGACTTATATCTTCTGATGACTTGTCCAAAGTCTTATCATCATTGTTGATATGGAATATTCTGATTTGTTTTTTCCAAGAGAGATTCGTGTGTTGTTGGACCAACCCATAATACTTAAATTATTATTTGCTAATACCACAATTCAAAAGCACCGATTATCTTCTGATCTTGCTTATTAGTTGTCTGACTTTGATCCGAAATATGGTGATTAAAAAACATATCAGACCTTGAATCATTCATGCATGTTCTTAATTAGAGGCATCCTTGTTATTGAATTTTTTTAAAGATGTATTGGGTGGCATATTTACTCAACAAAATATCATTTGATTTATTGATTAAATCATTCATGAATGCAATCCTTGATAAGGTCAATCTTTTTCTCTGTTTATCATATTAGTTAATGGTCCTTATATGACATCATTGAATTGTAATGCATAATCAAAATAATAGTCTTTGATTTTCATCATGTGTTTCATGTCCCTCTTCAATTTCAGCAAGCTATGTTGTCTTATTAAAATATTGAAGATTGATTAAAAATATAAAAAGTTTCCAGGATAGGTACATCTGTAGAGGTAATAACTGGAGTGGTTTCTTGGGGGTAAGGCAGGGGTAGGAGGGATAGTGGGGAGTTAAAAACAGTGAGTGTAAGCAAGAAAATGTTCTAAAATTGGTTATGGTGATGATATCCACCTATTCTTAATATGATTGAATTGATGACTTGCATAATATGTGAATTATAAAACAATAAAACTACTTAAAAGAGTGGAAGAAGTGAAATTTCTTTTTCATCTATTTCAGTTTCTGAAATCATTTGCTCTTGATATGCAATGAATAAGTATGTTAAAAAGCTACAGGATTCATGAACACAGTTCCTCTTTTAAGCCGACCCTTGTTCCTTCTTCTGTAATTGGTGTACGTACCTCTACCAGTGGGTTGGCCAAATATAACTGTCTTCAAACTTTCTAGGCATAGACATGTGAGTGTTTCCAAAGCACCACCAAATTATTTCAATATTTCCATTGATATCTTATCAATTGCTACAACTTTGTTTTTTGCTAATGCCTTTAATGCAGCTTTGATTTCTTCTTTAATGCCATTGGTTCTTGATCAAATGCTTTTTGATCAATTGTTTGCTTTTGCAAGTGTACATTTAAGCGTAAGTTTTTGAGTTTATTCTGACATCTAAGTAAGCTATTTATTTTCTTCTTGTACTTTGAATGTGTTTTTTCTTTCTACTTATATGTGTTCATAAATTTATCCTACAACTTACCTGGTGTTCAAGGTGCCAAATGTTCTTTTAGTCTATAAATTCAGGTGAGTTCTATATAGGATCATATTTTGGACCTCATGGACTGGTTTAAATGTTCTTTAGCTTCTACAAAACCTCAGTTCACTCCTATTCTCTTTTTGGTTGCTTACATTAAGATTCTAAATAGCATGTTTCCACAGATGCAATTAATTTTATTCCTGTGTACCTCAACTTTTGAGTCCCAAATGTAGATTTTTCATTTTCATATTGAAAAAAAGTTATTTGTTACGAAGAACCCATTGATCTTGCAAAATTATAGCATGTGATGTTCACCCAAGCCATATTTTCCAACTACTGCTTCTAATTTTTCTATCCAATCATCAGTAATTTCAATGTATCCTGATAGCATGTTTGATTAATTTTAGATGGAATAAGTTAGTAGACTTCTTCAAATTTTTCATCACTCGCTTTAATGCTTGATAGATAAATTTTAATATTATTGGTATTGTCTGGTCTGTCCCATGCCATTAGATGAAAAAAGAGAGACAAATAATGTAATCACAGGAATTATATGATATTTACACACTATGCATATTACACAGGAAAAGATAAAGGTCAAAACAGAACACATAAAAAATAATCTATGCAGATTTCAACTTAAAAATCTGCTATGGAAATCTCAAATCTTATATTGTAAGCTTGAATTAAAGCTGTAAAACATTCAGGATATTATATAATGATAAACAGTTTGTTTAAAAAGATATAATAAAAGTATATATATTTACATCAGACCCCTCAAATATATAAAACAAAGACTGACCTAAGCAAAGAAAACTATGTAACATAATCAAACTCACTGCCATCAGGTGGGTTCCAATTCAACGTGACTCCACAGGGCAGAGTAGAACTGCTTTTGTAGGCTTCTGATACTTTAACCATCATCATCATTCATGTTAGGACTAATTTGTGACTGTACATGGTAAATCATGCATCTACCAGTTACAGGCAGAGCAAAGTAAAGCTCAAGCTTGTTGGAAAGCAGATTTTTCCAAAGGCAATTTGTTTTTTTTGATGTTTTATAGATGTTCTAGCAAGCCTCAGATTTTTAAAAAAAAATCTCTAAAGTTAGCAGTTAGATTCTGATGTGGCTAGTGCAAAGAGTGAAAGAGATGATAAAGTAGACTTTCATGGTAGGGTCAGACTGTTTGGGGATCTCATTTTCTTATTTGGAAATAAAATAATTATACCAGAAAAGCCATTCTTAAATGAAACTTCTATACCACAATTATCTGAAAATTTTGTTAGCACTTTTCAAAGATTTCTTGCCCACAATGATCCTGAAAGGTCAAAAACTCCTCATACTCAAAATTTTCAAATGCACAGCCAAGTAGAGACATTTCATCACTATTAATCTTTAATCTTTCCTTCGGTTTATATATTCAGATTCAATGGATAAAAATTACTTTTAAACATATACTTTCCATTTAGCCACCTGCAAAAATATATCTCTAGAGATTTTCCCCAGGATTATGTGAATATACCATTTGAATATCATTAAGTAGAACTGCTTATGAATGAAATACTAATTAACCTCTTTATTAAATACTTTTACTGGGGGCTTCTTTTTAATAAAATATTTGAGCTTAATATTATTTCAGTGTAAATTTATTATTTAAGGGAGAATACTCCCAGAAAAGTATAGATGCCTTATATTTATAGGTCTAGAACTGCAAATGTTAAACTGTAACTATTGGAATGCTACTATAAAATAACTCTTTAGAAGTATAGTCACTAATAGAACATTAAAAAACCTAAATAATAGAACTTACAACATACATTTTAATAATTCAGTTCTAACAATAACTGTAAAAATGTGCACTGTTTCATAATAAATGGTGGCCATGAATCCTGATAACTTATCATTATTTCCTTTTATATTCCAATGCATTTAAGTTTACCTGCCAATGGGTGAGGTGCTACTCTAAGTAGTACCTTAGAGCCCATTATCTGTTCCAAAAATTGATTTTCAATTAATCTGTATCTCCTGTTCTCAACTTAGCCAATATACCTCCTGGTAGCAGTGCTAACCAAGATCATTAATTCATTAGATTTGATTAGATGACACTTAATGAGCTGAAACTGACACTCATTCACTTCCTGGGGACATGTTAATTGCACATTTGACTTCTATAAATAAATACAATTAAATATAATTCTTAAGACTGAATAACAGATTAGTGGAATCAGGTCAAGACTATTGGTGATATCATGAATAGAAATGAAATATCTAATTGTGCATTTGCTGGGGACATCCACTGAATATAACTAGTCATTCTGCTCATCCCTCCCCATTTACCTCTAGGATTTTTGAAAATGTTACCTAGTTCTCAAATATAAAGTTTGTAACCTGTCAATCAGTTTAAACAATAGCATCTGTTCAAGTGGAACAAATCTAGAGGGAAGAGAAAATCACTTTCGCAAATTATTCTGTATTCAAATTTCTATCCGCGTTGCAAGGCACTTCCTTCCGTACATACCAGAAATGGTCATACAAAACAGAGAAACAAAATGAATTCAGCAGCATGTAAAAAAAGAGTTGAAAAGAGTGTGTATTTTCATGACCACCAAATAGAATTACATGGCATTCTTATGTGTCAGACAAGTCAATATACATATGCACTGCCCCTCATTACATTAATTTCTTATAGAGCTTAGACTTCAAAAATAATTTGATCTACTCCATTTTTAGAAAGAAAAAAAAGCAAACTTATTCAGTGTCCCAATCCAGGATAAAGAATATCTGCTTTTCCAACTTCCCCTGGTTTGTTCAGGGGGTGTTGGTAGCACTTTGACCCCACCAGAAACTCCACAGGAAAGACATGAGGGTTTTTGTATCCCTCTGCAGAGTTTAAATCTAGTGAACTCTCAGATGTGGTTCTGCCTCATGCTCCAAGGTTGCTGTGAGGCGGGATGAAGCTTTTATGGCAGTAAGAGGGTGTGGAATCCTTTGCAACATCCTATGAGGTGGTGTTATCCCCCACTGTGGAAGTTGATAGTCATAGATCTGGAAGGCTTTTTTTTTTTAAAAGATATGGCCTGTTTCCATCAATGAATCAACCTCTGTGAACTTTGTTTTTTACAATATAAAGCAAAACAACATGCCAGACCAGTTGCCATGAAGTCAGTGACCCATCGGGATCCCATTCATGTGTGTTAGAAGAGAATTGTTCTATGGGCTATACCATGACTACATTTTCTTTTGGTAATATGTTACTAGGACTTTTCTTCTAAAGCACCTCTAAATGTATTCATCTCTCTCTTCTTTGAGTTAGAAGCTAAAACATTAACTGTGATCCACACAGTGCCTCTTACCTAGCTCTCTTTTATTCTAGACTAATGCATAATGAGATATATTTCTCTTTTAATTTATTGTCTATTTCATATAGTAATAACTTAAGTTTAAGGAGATTGTTGTTAATAATGTATAATATTAAAATATGCATTTAACTTTTAAAAACTAATACTATGTTAAATGAGATTTATCATGATTAGGGACAATAGTTTGCTATATATTCTGAACCTATTGAATAAAGAGGAGAACTTCGTATAATTTTTATCATACATTTTCCTTTGGCATAATGTACACCCCTAAAAAAAGTTAGTCTTTGTATCTATTCAATTTTAATAAAGAAGAATACCTTGAATACAGTACTTCAGATTTGTGACATATTATCCATTTTCATAGTTCTTCTTTCTGTATGTGTGTGAGCCTAAATATCTATCAACAATCATTTTGCTTCAAATTTAAAGAAATCACTTAAAATTTACTTTCAGTATAGATTCTCAAGAATAAGTTCTCATAGCTTTTGTTTGTCTGAAACATTGCTTAGTTTTCACTTTATCTTTCAATGATATTTTCCAATGAGCAGAATATTTTGAGATGACAATTTTCTTTAAATTCTTTAAATTCCATTATTTTTATGACCCATCTTCAGTTATTTTTACTTTCTTACCCATCTGTTTAATGTATTTTAATTTCTCTAGCTTATCTCAATTTTTTGTTTTGTTTTTCTTTGTTTGCAAAATCTTTTATTAGAAAAAATGCTTTGAAATCAGACAATAAATAATCACAACTAAATACAAAATTGCAGGTAGGTTTGCATTGCTAAATCAAAATATTTTAACAAGAGAAACTGCCCAGGAGTTTTTAACATAAAGTACCACAAAAAAGTACCTGAGCCCAAATGACAGCAGCACTGTATACAAATAAAAGAAAGCTTTTAGATGAGACATGAGTAACCTGGTCTCACTTATCTTCCAAAGATAGTTCCAGAAGTTAGCTGTTTTCAGGAAATCATGCTCCATAATGTGGAATAACTGTTTGCAAATATCCACTGGATTATCTGATGTCATGTAGCACTCTTCCCAAAACCACAGATAATAGGTTTGGGAGTAACAACTGGTTTTCCAGAGCCACACAGAGAGCCCCACTATCCCCACCCTATTTTTACTTGCAAACTCAGCCAGCAGGTGCCTGTTGTATTGGGTGGAATTCTAGAAGGGCTGCTCCTTCTTCCAGACCAAACCCAGAGGCTCTTGAGGTTCTCTGTGTGATGCCTGGGTTGGAACACTTTCCTAGGCTGGAGCTGCCACTAGAGACCACTTGCAGCTGTGGAGCCCAGCTGAGGAAAAATCCAACAAAGTTGACTAAGCAGAACTCCTTGAAACCCACAGTGAAGGACATCTCCCAACTGGAACATGGCCACTACTAGATCTGAGTCTATGAATCACCTTAGAACTTCCATGAGGTTCAGATTCTGCAAAGGGAACAGACACATGACAATTTGGCAGGGGCTAAATCATAAATGCCGATAGCATGAGGATAAGACTCTATCATTCCATAAAACTTTAAACAAAGTCACAGAATTGCAGGCGAGGGCTATGTCTTAGGGTAGTATTTCTGAGCTGCTGCAATCATGTGCAAGAGAGTACATTGCATAACAAAACTTGACCAAGTTTTACCAACTTCTCAGCTACTGTAAGGTGTCCAATAGTGAGATAATGGTTCATGTTGATCAATTCTTCAAGTTTGCCATCATCTAAGACAGTTTATGTGTCTCTTGAGAAAACGTGGCCTCAAGAAGATCATGTGGGTCCACCGGTCCTAACATCATCCCCTAACCAACTTAAAAAAAGTTCTTAACTCAAAAACAAACAAAAAAAGACTCCCCTAGCTTCAAAAAAGTTTCCTCCTACTGGAAAAAAAAAATACCTCCTAACTTCAGAAAAAAAAGAACACCCTGAACCATAAGTAAAAGGCCCTACTAGATGCAAAAAAAAAAAAAAAATAGACCTCCTAACTTAAAAAAAAATCCTTAACTTGTTCTTATCTTGGTCCTCAGACAGCAGCAGACTCTGCATAGGCAAGTTCTTGACTTGTCCGATCACACCTGAGACTGAGGAGTCCAGAGACAGAAAGAAGGAGGGGTTTTGGAGAGTGCAGTGCCCACTTGCAGTGCGGTGCACACTGCAGCCTGGGAAGAGTTGGCTGCTAAGCAGGACAGGCAGAGGGCAAGATAAATGTCCTTGGCGGGCTGCATGTGACCCACAGGCATAGTTTGAGGACCACTGGTCTATATTGTCCCATCACAAACAAAATGTGCAAATTACTTAAGAGTTGAGGGGAAGGAGAGGGATATAAAATAAAGCTGTGTTTCATAAGAAAGAAATCTATATAGTCGTTAGTAGCTGCTACAGTTACTGTGGCTAGGATGGGAGCTACATTTTCTTTCTCTTAGCCATCCACTTCTCTGCACTCACCAGTCCACAAATGTTTCATGATATTGCTCAGGATCTTGACTTTGGGAGCTTTGAGGTAGCCGGCCTGGGTGCCTCCTGGTCCTTCAAAGTGAAGAACAACAAATGGAGGCCATTCTGTCTCTTATACTGCAGGTTATGACTGCAGCCCTTTGTCTTGTTTACACCTTCCATTTCACAACTGAGGGGCTTCAGCAGTCAGAGCCTGGGAGCCTCCCATTTGATAGGTGAAGGGCTCAAATCCTCTTCTTCCCTCTCTTCCTTTTCCTCTGGAGCATATCTTTCCAGAGCTTCTTCTTGAGGTTCCTTCTCTGGACCTCTGTCTTGGGAGCAGTTTTTGGAGCTGCTCGTGGAAGGTGCTGAGGCCCAGCGTGTTGTGGGGGAGATGATCCATATGTGTGGTCAACCTGGAACTTGGAGCCTGGCACAACGCCAATATAGTGAGAGGCACGGGTTCTGAGGGCAGGTCCTTAGAAGTGGGGGCAGGCAGATGTTTGAGATCCCTCTGACCCAAGCCGCCTGAGTGCTTCTGAGCAAATTCTTCACTGCCTGGTTCAGGAGTCCCGGAAGTTGGAGCCAAGGAGGAAGTAGACTAGAGACACATAACTCAGGAAGGTCAACAGAAAGAGCTTCTGGGGATCTCAGACATCCATGAAGCAGGGAGAAGCTTGTTTTGCCATCTCCTCAGGCCACCTGCTCCAGCTCTGCCTTTGACTCTTGGTCTTTCTCTGTATCTAATGTCCCCTTGAACCCCGTGGGCCATTCTTGACTCCTGTTTCCACCTTGCCTTTGAGTAAAATCATCCAGTGCCCTGGCCCAGAGCTGGCTGCAGCTCTTGGCAAATATGAACTGTGCCCAAGATACAAAACCTTCTGGATGGCCATGATCTCAACAGCCAGATTGACACAGAAAGCATGTAGCTCTTTTAAAAGATGTTCTTTGTCAACTTTTCTTGTTATTCCCATTCCATGTCTTGTTTCTATTAATGGATCTTCATTTAGTACTATATCTCTTTACCTTATGTCCTTTATGACTACTATGTATTGTGATGTGTATTGTGATAGCTAGGTTTGTGAGTACTTAGGTTGCCTGGACCAGAATTCTCAGTAGTTTGGCAGTTGATATGAGCTAACATAATTTAATCAATTTCCTGATGAGAATTGTTTTGAGTGATTGAGCAGTTGTGAGAAGATTAGGGCAGAGTGCTACCCACTTAATCTGGTCACAGAATTGATGTGATTGAAAGGAAGTTTCATCAAGATTGTGACTCATTTTTATGTAAGGAGACTGTGGGAAGACATGTCTTCTTGCTGAAATGAATCTTACATTTGTCTCATTTACTGATGGCCCTTTGGACTTGAGCAAATGGCTTACCAGATTTCCTGTCAATCTTTAGTCAGTTCAACACTGCAGTCATGAACCTGATGCACTGACTCTGAATCCATGTCCCTCTGTCTTCCTGTTTCCAGGTATGGATCTATTCTTCATATGTGGTCAATAACATAGCTCAAATGCTTCAGATACTCACTGATTTTTCCTATTTTTCTTTCAGCTTTCAAACACATATAAGATGACAGAAAATATCCTTGATTTTTTTTAGAAGTGGGATTCCTGATGGCTTGTCACACTAAGGAATCAAGAAGTTGCTATGATTTTAGTTCCTGTCTTCTCTAATATTTAATGAAATGGATTTGACATATATATACACACATACATTGCACTGACTTCATTCTAATTTATCATAACCTTATAAAGGGTTTCCAAAGAAGTAAATCTTTATGTGAGCCAATAGCTCAATCTTTTTTCTGTGTATATATTACAAATATACACATATTTATATAATATGTTGTTGTCAGTGTGTCAGACAGGGTTCTCTAGAGAAACAAAACCAGGATACTAGTAATTCTCTATATATTTATATAGATAAAGATATATAAGATAAGACATAAACAGTTAACTAATCTATAAAACAGTACAAATGGCTTGGTGCAACTCACTTGCCTGAGAAAGAGAGTAGACTGAAAGCCCTTGGAGTCTTGAGGGTCGCGGAGTAGTCCTCTGTAGAGCAATTCAGGCTATCTGGTCAGCAAACAACAAAGCAGGTCATCAACAGTCAGCCAGATGACAGAGTCCAACAGTCTCCAGCTCAAGAGATGTATATTTCAGGAACATGGTGAAGCAGGGCTTGAAGGAACCTCAGCTCACAGATACACAGTCCATGATTAGTTGTTCCACGGGTAGAGTTGCTTGGAGGTTGAGGCACAGGATGAATAAGGCAGCTGGCTGGTCCGCAGATCCAAGAGCAAGAAAGCCAGCATGAGACTCACTGAGACCTTCCTATCTCCACCCTTGAAATAATCCCGTGTGTTCATTGGCCATGCTGTCACAACAGACCCACTTATCGTCTGTGATCATGTTGGCATAACAATCCTACCCATCACAGTTACTAGTGTGGTTTGATGTCGTTGACTCAGCTCTGACTCATATCAACACTCTGAAAACAGAATAAAACACCTAGTCCTCATAATTGTTCTAATGTTTGAACCCTTGGCAACTGCCAAGTCAATCCATCTCATCAAGGGTCTTCCTCTTTTTGGCCCTCCACTTTAGGAAGCATGCTGTCCTTCTCCATAGACTTGTCTCTCCTTATATCATGTCCAATGTAGCTAACATTAAGTATCATATTTTCTTCCAAGCATTGTGGTTGTAATTCCTCCAAAGCAAATCGGTTTGTTCTTTTATCAGTCTGTGGTACTTTTAGTGCTCTTTCCCAGTACCATAATTCAAACGCATTGATTGCATGCCCAACATCCACATACATTCAAGGCAAGGAAAAATACCAGGATCAGTTTAGACATACCTTAGTCCTCAAAGTAACATCCTTGCTGTTCAATTCTTTACCATATATAATATAGCCATGATACTTCCATGTGGAAGATGCTATACATCTATGTTACTTTGAGGTTATTTTTCTACATATGAAAATGGGAAGTAGGGCTGAGCTCCGGTGGCGTAGTGGTTGTACACGGGACTGTAGCCCACTGGGATGGAGGTTCAATTCCAGCTCCACGGAGCAAAGGCTGAACCTCCTACTCCCACCACCTGAGGGCAGTAATGACTTAAAAAAAAAGAAAATGGGAAGTAAAGAAAACACCTTCTGAGATATTGACTTCTGGTAGCAGGTTAAAGATAGCATGATAGATAAATCATGCTTCTGTTTATTCTGGATTGTCAATGATTAGATTCATTTGTTCATCTATAGAGCACATTCATCTTTACACATGAATCTCTGACTTTGAGCATAGGCTGTAAGCATACTTCAAATAAAATGAACAAGTATGCTTATTAGTCTGCTCTTTTCTTTGTATTGTGCCTCCTACTTATTTTCTGAACTTTATTTCTTTGTGAACTTGCTGACATTGCATGCTATCTATAAAGTTGTAGCTTCCTAACTTAGGTAGAAATGTTCATTTTCATATGACTATCCTACTTAGTTTTATTTCCACATTTTATGACACAATATAAAACATTTTAGGATAGCAAAGTTATGAATCATTTAGTATACTAGAATGTATACTAAGCATAATTATCTTCTAGAACAATAGAAAATACATAAAATGATCTCTCAAAACCCAATTGGCATATTTTAAACCCTACTAACATCTCTTTCTTATAAAGTCCTATATCATGGTATAATGGACAAGAGAATACAGATTGTGTGATTTGATAATCATCTCCATAAAAAATAAAATAAAAAACTGAACTCAAACTTATGTGGGGCATTTAGTAGAGAAATGGCTTTGATTATTAACACCAGGAATGTTTAACATTGTATGCAATTTATCCAAATTCGGTCTTGTGTAAGATGATACATTTTACTTTTATATTTTACTGAGTTCATCTACAAGAGAAAGGTAATTAAAAATGAAGATGCACTGCTTATTCCAATCACAAATCATCTTTTATTGAAATGCATACTTTTAGATAGGCATTTTAAAGGTATCCATCATAAATTTTTATGTAGTACATGAAGAAAAATGGGTAATATTCCAAGTAGGTAATAACTTCACAAATTGTTTGGAAATGAATGGTATGAATGTGCTCGTGCTCGTGCTGCTTTATTTTAGACACACACACAGCAGTGCTGTTCATCACTTAGGAAGGATTTTATTCAAATGATAACAAAGTCAAAAACCTTCCCCAAAGCCTTTTATTTATCATTTCCCTTTTAAAGTCATTAATAAAAGGAGAAGGAGAACAACTAAACCAGCATACAAGGGAGAGCAGTTGCAGTGTATTTTGTGAGGAAGGTGAATGATATTTGTTACCAGGATATCAGTGCAGCACATTTACAAATGACAACAAAAATATCTTCCCATCCAGTCAATTCCAACTTACTATGATGCTATAAGGAAGAGGAGAAATGCCCCTTGGGGGTTGTGAGACTGCAAAACTTTGAGGTAGTACATGGTTTCATCGTTCTGACAGAGTTTCAATTCCCAGCTTGTATTCACAGCTCAGTGCTTATCATAAAAAACTACCAGGAATCTTGTCAGTGGATAGCCCATAGTCATTGAGTAGGTTCTGACTTATAACTACCCTGTATAGAATTTGAAAAGTTGTAAATCTTTAGGAAAGAAGGCAGCCTCAATTTTCTTCTCAGGAATACCATATAGACTTGATCCACCAACCGGTCAGTTAACAGTCCAGACCTTCCAGGACAGAGAATTTACTCAGGAACCACTGAGTGTTTTGAAAATAACCTCAATAGTTTTGAACATTGAGAGATAAACTACATGAAGGTGATAAACTACAGTGGTACCATCATGTACACCTTTTGAAGTCATCTTTCTCAATATGATATTTGACTTGAAGGTCAAAATGTAAGTTACCTACCACAGATTGAGTCTATTTCACCTTCTACATGGCAACTCTTAGACTTCATGGGTGTTCATGGATACAGACTCACCTATTGTTGATGCCTCCCATGTATTTGTTTCTAACACATCAAAACCCTATGAGCAATATGGTTAAATATTACCCATCCTCCACCCTAAGCACAATTTTTCTTTCTTTTTTTTTTTTGGTTATTTTTTAGGGGGGGGGGACATCACTGTCCTCTGGTGGTCATGGGAGCTACCCAGCCTTGCTCCTGGAGAGCTGCTGCTGGACTTGAACAGCCAAGCCTGTGGGCTGCAGTCCCACACTCAACCACAATGCCACCAGGGCTCAGCCCCACAATTTTTCTTATATGTGTGTCCATTGCTGCAACAATTATGTTAGAACATCTGTTGACAGCCTCCCCCTTTTGGCTACTTCAACAAGCATTATGTCATTCACCAAAGATGGGTCTCCCCTGGTCACATGTCCAAAGTATGCTAAGACAAAATCTTGCTCTCCTTGTAGTTTGGCTGGACTTCTTAAAAGACAGATTTGTTTATTCTTATTTACATTGCATTTTCAGTAATCCTTAACAGCACTGTAATTCAGAAGCACTGCTGCTTCGGTTTGTTGTTCAACTTTCACAGGTGCGAGAGTCAAGTGAAAGTGACTTTAGATGGCACATAGCTTTGTCTGGTCCACCTTCATCCACAGGGTAACTTTCCTGTCTTTCAACACTTTAAAGAGGTCTATATGACAGATTTAGCCAATGCAACTTGTTGCTTGATCTCTTCATTGCTGTTTCCATGAGCATTGATTGTGTACCAAGAAAGACGAAATCTTTGAGAATGTTAGTTATTTCTGCATTAATCATAATGCTATGTACAGCTCCAGTTATGAGAATTTTGGTTTCCTTTACACTGAGTTGTAATTGATATTAAAGGCTGCAGTCCTTGTTTTTCATCAGCAAGTGCTTCAAGTTCTCACTTTCCACAAGAAAGGTAGTGTCGTCTGCATATCACAAGTTGTTAAGAAATCCACCTCCAAACATGAAGCTATATTATTCTTCATACAATCCAGAATTTCTGATTATTCTCTCAGCAGAAAGATTGAATAAATAAGGTGGGACAATACAACTCTGACACATACCTTTACTGATTTTTAAAAAGGCAGTTTTCTCTTGTTCTGTTTGTACAATTGCCCTTGATCCACATAGAAATTCCTTGTGGGCATGATGACGTATTCTGGAAATCCCATTTTTCTTAAGGCTATTCATAGTTTATTAGGATCCATGAAGCTGAATGCTTTTGCATAGTCAATAAAATACAAGTAAACACATTTCTGGTATTTTCTGCTTTCATCTGACATCAACAATGATATCCTTTGTTCAATCCCTCCTCCTCTGAATCCAGCCTGAACCTCGGGCAGTTCCCTATCAGTGGATAATATGAATAATTTCTAGTCAGTTGATCAAGTACTTGTCTTCCAAATTTCCTAGCATAGACAAGTGAGTATTTACAGTGTTTTTATCAACTTATTGAACATTGGAATTGGTATTCCATCAATTTCTGGAAGCAAATGCTTTCATTGCCACTTAGACTCCCTTCTTCAGTATCACTGCTCATATGCTAGCTTATGCAATTGTGGGATATGGCCTAGTCATTTTGAAACAGTGACTCTATTAGCTTCTCTGTGACTAAGAGTCAGTTTCAAGGTCTCTTCTGACATCCATTTTCATCTGTTCTTTCTTTCCTATATTTTAATGACCTTATGCTTACTTCATGAATGCTATTCTTGATGTCCTCCTATAGCTCATCCGGCCTTCTGTCTTTAGTGTTCAAAGCAGCAAGCCTGTTCATGAGATACACTCAAAATTAAGTTCTCAAAGATCAACGTTCACTCTCATGGATTTGTTTTACCATATTTGTCAGACCATAAGACACACTTTTCCTCCAAAAAAACTGAGGGGAAAATGAGGATATGTCTTAAGGTCCAAAGTTGTGGCATCCAGAGTATTTGTTGATGAGCCCATGCGCCCACGTACTGTCTGCTGCTGTTTGCATGCTGTGGATTGCTGTCTGTTTGGGGAAATCCCGCCTACTGGAGGCTCGATGTCAGTCAGGTCACATGATCGGCACCTTCATAACCATGAAATAGAATACCCTTCCATTTGTGCAGAGCTCTTTCTTTTTTTTTGTAATAATATTCTATAGTTTTATTTTTATAGGTCTTTTGTTTCTTTGGTTAGACTAATTCCTAAATATTTCCTATTCTGAGTGCTACTGTAAAACATATTTTTTTATCTAAATCTCCATTGTTATACAGGAATCCAATTGATGTCCTTTTGCTAATATTGTGCCCTGCTTCCTTGCCAAATCCCTCTATTTCTTTCAATAATCCTTTTTGGTCCCTTTGGAGTTCTTTCTATATATTCATACAATCTGCAAATAATGGGAATTTCATTTCAATCTTACCCAATTGTATTTCCTTGATTTCTTTCTGTTGTTGAATGACTGTGGTTATGTCTTCCAGCATCGTTCTTTTTAGAATATCCCATTGTTTGGGGGTCATTTTCAGTTGTTTAAATTTATTGTTCTTGAATTTTCAGGTATACTTTAGTTGACAATTACTTCTGTGGCATCATAATGCGACTGTTAGTGGTGTGTGTGCCGCTAATTTTTGTAGTGTTAATAGATTTGATCAAGTTTTGGTGGAAAAGTTTAACAGGTTTAAAAGTTTAACATAAAATACATAGTTGGAAAAAGGGTGGGGGAATGAGTGAATAATATGGGCGAAGATTTGGGGTGGGCACAATAGAAAGGATAAAGTAAAAGTCAAAGGGTAATAAGGAACCATATCAATAACCCTGGTTAAAAAATAGTGAAAGTGTGTGTGAAGAGATGTAGTGAGATTTAATAATTATTGTGGAAGCATATTTCACTAGGAGAGGGAGCGAGTGGAAAGAGATGGTGGAACAGGGAAATTTAAACAAATAATCAAACTAGTAAAAGAAGTTATGTATACTAGAAGAAATAGATTTAAAGAAAAGAGACAGAAAAAGGAAAGGACAAAGAACAACTTCAGGGAAGACCAAAGGAGAAGGAGGAAAATTTTTATATTTGAGGAGAAAAAAGTAAAAGATAGACAGTGGCTTTTCTTGGGTGTAGACATGGAGTTCTGGTCCTATGATAGATAAATGTGGTGAGTCTATGTGTGTTCGTCCCAGTAGACTAGAGGAACAAATTCATAGACACGCATATGGATATAAAGAAAACGTTTATATATAAGAGGAATAGGATATTAAGAAAGCATCCCAACCCAGTCCAGTTCAAAATCATAAGTCCAATATTAGCCTATATGCCCAATACCAGTCTATAATGTCTCCTTCTGACTCACGAAGTCACAGGTCAGTGGGTGCAGAATCCTGGTGCTGGCAAGGGTCTCACGAAGTCACAGGTCAGTGGGTGCAGAATCCTGGTGCTGGCAAGGGTCTCCCCATAGCTCCTCACTTCCAGGGCTCAGGGTCCATCAACAGCATCAGTGGTGGCAGAAGCAACTAATCACTGGCAGGGGTCTCCACATGGCCTCTCCAGTTTCAGAGGTCTGGCTCCATCAGGGCAAAGCCATGTCACTTCTCCTCTGGCTCCCCAGATGCTGGCATCTTGTCTTGTCCATGATTCATCATCTCTGAGACTAACTCCCAACATCTGGGGAAGATAGCTTCTCATCTTCACGAGGAAAATATCACGAGATTTCCCAGAAGTCTCAGAAGAAAGCCATGCCCACACAGAACCCTCATTGGCTACTCAATGACTATCTCCAGATTAACAGGCCAGACTCCCCCTACATTTCAATCATGAAATTAATATAAGCACATGACTGCCATACTATGCTTTCAGGAATAGGGAGAAATTTTCTAGCTTATAAAATATTTTTCTGAATTCAGTGAGAGTGGTTTATCATTGTTTGCCTGGGAGACACATGCATCTGCATGGGTGTGGGACTGCCTGCAAAGAGAAGCTGAGTGTACAAAACAAAAATGTATTAAATTTAAAAAAGAAGAAAACAGAAATTCTGAAAAGTAAAAAATTCATAATAAAACCGTTTGAATAGTTAGTCTTACTACTTTGGTAATTTTGGATATACACAAGCCTGCTGCATGTGAGAAGGGGATGTGCATGAAGGGAAGAGATGCAGGAAAATGAGGAAATAATAAGAATTTAAAATAATTTTCATGATGAAAAACATCATCTAAATAGTAAGGTTGTCAATGCTAAGCCTATGTATTTTGATATCCACACAGAAGCCAGTGAGCTGAGAGGCCATGAAGGAGCAGCTCATGCTGGAGAGGGATTGTCCTGTGGGAACTCCATTTGTTATTCAGCAGTGAAGGGAAATTATAAACATTCAACTTGCCTTGCTGATCTTCAGCTTTAAGAAGTGTTAGTGTACTTAGCTTTTAAAAGGTTTTCTGGCTTCCAAGAAGCACAGGTTCCCTCTTTGATCTCATATTTTCTGAGATCTTCTCCTGCTTGTTTTCCTTTTCTCCTTAATATATTTCTTAATGATTATGATGATGCCATTTCTTGTTTTGCAAACTATATGACTAAAATTGTCTAATTTTGTTCATTTCATATGATTAATACTGAGGATACCAAACCTCATGCTTAATGACTTCCAATGTCCTTACATTCATGTTACTTACATGATTCCACATTCTGATAATAGATGTTTACCATTTTGTTTGGTTTTGTTTTTTCCCTTCTGCTTCTTGTCATGTCTCATAAGGAAATAAAGTCTCCCAAGTTTTACTTTCTTCACTCATTAAGATTGTTTCTATTTTGAGGAAGCAAAGCTTCCTCCTGCCTATGTTGATTGCCTTCCAGTCTGAGGGACTTATCATCTTGCACTATATCTGGAATTTTGCTACTCCTATTCATAAGATTTTCAATGGATGAGTTCTCTAAAGTAGATAATTTATGGTGTTCTTTCTTCATAATTTGTTCTTAACCTGAAAGATCTGATTAAATTTGCTTATTATGGGTGATTCTGCTGGTATATAGCTGTGGTATAACTTGCAGAATCACAAGAGCTATCAGAATGTGACAGACCAAATCGAAACACAGACTCATTGCCATTGAGTTAATTATGACTCATAGCAATCACACAGGACAAGGTGGACCTGCCCCTCTGTGTTTCTGAGACTTAATTGTTTATAGGAGTAGAAATCTCCAACACTCCGAGCAGGGTAAAGCTGGTAGTTTCAAAATATGGACCTTGTGAATTGCTTCTGAAAGCATATGCCCTATGCTACCAGTGTTGGGGAAATGACATAGACTGTTAGGTCAACTTAACTCAAGAAACAAATCCAGAGACACTTATATATGTAAGAAATAATTTCATAACAAGCAGTAATTATAAACCAAGAAAATATCCCAGCTCACTCTTTCTCAATTCCATAAATCTGATACTACTCCACAATTGTTGATAGCAGGCACAGGGCCACATACAATGATTCAGAATGCAGAAATATCACTGGCTGGTGGGGGAGAAGTCATGTGAATGGAACTGTGTTGGTAGCATCACAGGACTTTGAAGGCAGAGAAAGAAGGGGAGGCAGAAAGACGGGCTGGTTCCCAGAATCCTCCTTCTGAGAAGGCCAGGCTTTTTGAAAAATCATTTTATTGGGGGCTCATATAACTCACCACAATCCATGCATCCATTCAGTGTATGCAAAGCACATTTGTACATTTGTTGTTATCATCATTCTAAAAACATTTTCTTTCTACTTAAGCCCTTGGTATTAGGTACTTCCTTTCCCTTCCTGCCCCCCCCCCCATGAACCCTTGATGACTTATAAATTATTATTATTTTGTCATATCAAACACTGTTTGATGTCTCCCTTTGCCCACTTCCCTGTTGTCTGCACCCCAGGGAGGAGGTTATATGTAGAGTCTTATAATCAGTTCCCCCTTTGGACACCACCCTCCCTCCATCCTCCTGGCATCACCAATCTCCCCACTGGCCCTAAAAGGACCACCTGTCTTGGGCACCATCCAGAGCACTCATATATATACAAGAAATAACTTTATATCAAGAAATAGTCATATATTAAGAAAACATTCCAGCCTTGTCAAACTCATATTCATAAATCCAATACTAGTCCATAAGTCCTTCTTCAGACCCATACAGTCACAAGCAATGATACATAATGCAGGATGGTCACAGCTTGGTAGGTGCAAAGTTGTGTGGATCCAATGGTGATGATTGACCGGTTGAATGCCACCTCTACACAGTTTTTTAAAATCATTTTATTGGGTGCTTGTACTTCCCTTTTCATCATACATAGTTCAATAGAGCTACATATACTGTGCCAAGCACCCCCACTTGCCTGTCCTTGTCAACATTCTCCCAACATTTGCCTTTCCCCTTAGGTCCTTGATATGAAGCCCCCATCTTTCCCCCTCCAACCTTTCCCTCTCTCCCAGTACTCTGTACTCTGCAGACATTATTGTTTTGTCATATCTTACACTGTCAGACATCTCTCCCTGCCCACTTCTCTCTACATCCTTCCTCCAGATAGGAGACAGTCTGCAGATCCGCATAGCTGGCTTCCTCTCTCTACCACACCCTCCCTCCACCTATCCTGCAACTCCACTCCCACCAATGACCCTGAGGCTTTTATCTACCCTGAGTTCACTGCATTTCCAGCTCCCATCTCTGTCAGTGCACCTCCTCCAGTCCAGCTGGAGCTGCAGGGCAGAGTTGGGACCATGGTGTTGGGAGGAAGGAAATCTTCAGGAAAAAGAGGGAATTTTTATACTTCATTGCTGCCTTACTGCCCCTTGATTGTCCCATCTCCTCCTCATGACTTCCCTGTAAGGGGGTGCCCAATTGCCTCCAAGAGAGCTTTTGGATCTCCACCCTGCTCTGCCCCTCATGCTTGCTGATTAAATCCTTGTTCTATTTATGAAAAGGTGGTAATAAATTCAGGAACATATAGTTATAAGCTTAGTGCTAAGGCAGCAGCTGACCTTGGGCCCCCACCCAGTCACTCCCTCAATGCAAGAACACTTTGTTCTATGAATCTGGTCACGATGCTCACTAGCCCAATATGATCACTGAAGTCAAATAGGTACATAGCAAATGTGGTGACGGAAATGAGTGGCACCCAGATACCAAAAAATTTACAGTCTGGGGTCTCAAGGCCTGAAGACGAATAGCCAACTATCCGAGAAGTATACAAGTATCAGAAGAAGCACACCAGCCAATGTGGCCGAGAGGAGCCAAAAGGACCAGGTCTCAGGCATTAAACAGGGAAAAACCAATATTACTGTGTATGCACTTTCCTGAGATGATCACTGAGGACAAGTGGGGACAGGAGAAAGAATGGTGAAATGGCTAATGGTACCCTGCTAGCAAGACATAATGCCTGAGGCCTCAAAGGCCTGAGGATGAGGAAACAGTGTAACAAGGCCTACCACAGAAGAAACACACCAGCCTATGTGATCATGAGGAGTGGAAAGAACCAGGCTATCAGGCATCCAAGAACAAAAAGCATATCAGTAAGTGTCCACCCTCCTGTCACCAACTGATCATCAACTGATCGCTGAGGACAAAAGGGTGCAGAGGCAGACAGAGCCGATGAAATTGATGGTGCCCAGACAACAAACGATAAAATAGCTGGGACCTTAAAGGCCAGAAGGCGAACAAGTGGCCATCCAGTGCAGAAACAGCAAAGTTCACAGAGAAGAAGCGCACCTATCTGTGTCATCACAAGGCTTCAATGGCAGCAGACATCAAACACCTCTACACAGTTTGCATGGAATTGTTTAACTAGTACATTTGATTTTTGGTTTGGGGTGAACTAATTTCAAATACAAGCAGAATTTTTGAACAGCATTAAGATAAACTGCATGACAAGTAATAAACAAGTAGATATATTATGGAAATCCTTAACGTATTCTAACAAAGGGAAACATTGATAGTTTGACTCTTAGTAAGCACAGATGACATAGTGATTACTCATTGGGCAGCTAAACACAAGATCCCAGACACTTGAAGTCACTTTCTGGGATTTCTACTTTCAGTCAGAATCAACTAAAACACAATAAGTTTGGATTTTTTTCGCTTATTTGCTTTTACTTTAACCCACTAATAAAAATGAAAATTAACATATCACTAATTTAAATTCCATGTAGAAGGCATATCATCATAAAATTTTCTACTAAAGATGTTTGTGTTAGGGTTCTCAAGAGATACAAAACCAGGACACTAATTATTTTTATATATATTTATATAGATAGACAGGTAGGTATATAGATAGATAACATAAGAAATAAACAGTTAATTAATTTATAAAGCAGTACAAATGCAACTCACTTCCATGAGACAGCTATTACACTGGCAGTTCTTCAAGTCTGGAGGGCCATCAGGCAGTCCTCTGTTTAGCAATTCAGGTTATACGACCACAGGCAGCAAAGAGTAAGACAGGTCACCAACTGTCAGCCAGATGACAGGGTCCCACAGTCCCCAGATCAAGCTATGTATACTCCAGGAGCATGGCAAAGCAGGCCTTGAAGGAACCTCAAATGACAGGGACACAGTCCACAGGTTGGGTGTCCCACAGAGAGCGTAGCTTGCAAATTGAGGCCAAGAATCAGCTAAGACAGCCTTACACCGATCCGATGATCAAAGAACAAGAGACAAGAAAGGCAAGGCTGGAAGAGCCATTTATCTCTCTGCCTGTCAATGAGTCCCACATGTGTGCATTGGCCATGTTGGCATAGTAAATCTACCTATAACAACATTAAAGGACAAAATGTCAATAGCATGCACAATCATGAATATGGACAATGGACTTTACAATTGAAAGGACTCAGATGTCTTCTGGTTCAACACGTAAACACATAAACATAAGGGGAAATATTTGATAATCTAACAGCTCCTCTCCAACTCAAGAGCATTTTTGCTGAAACATTATTAATTGCTGAAACACATTTTGGGAAACGTTAGCAAGTTGATTTAAGGTACAGGGTCAAACCTAAAATTTTAGAGCATTGGGAAAATAAAATTGCCAATGGATAAACTGGGAATGTTTAGCACTATAATTCATATAATAGGAAATGCAAGGTATTTTTTAGGTAAAGATGACTTTGGTAATTAATCCATATATTAATAATCTTCTAAAATTTGAGTGTTTATGCTAATTAACAGATCAGGTTTCTCTGGGAGAAAACCATACTTTCATCCACTTGAATCTCTCCCTCTGTGAAGGACATATGTATATATATAAACCATATATATACACATTCCATTTTCTTTGCGTATACACACATGTATGAATATGTGCACATATATAAATTTAACTAGTTTTGATTTTCTGGAGAATCCAACCTAAGAGAGTATTCCTTCACTGTACTTGTTCAATGTGAAGACCCCCCCCACCCCGAGTTCTGGCAGGATAAGAGACCCTACAGAGGCCACCTTTTGAAAGATGGCTTCAAAGGAAAGGTTTCCACAGGCAGTCGAGGTGGCGATTGAGTACGGAGAGTGAGGTGTGGGAAAGAGGACAGTGATGGACGTCCCAGGGCTACAAAGGAGCACAGGAGATGACAAAAATTAGGACACTGTTTAAAGGGAGAACCAGGATCATGGGTGTGGCCTTGATGATGGTGGCACAATTCTTAGGAAGGTGACAGGGCCTGGGAAATGTATGCTATGCAACTTGCAGCTGGCGACATCTTTCAAAACACACAAGGCAACAAGTAGATTGATTACAGTGATTACCACAACACTAAGTGCTGCTAAGTCCTTTCCCACACACAGCCATGGGCGTCGAGGTCCTCCTACCCGCCCCCCCCCCCCCCATCACCATAGGGTTGGTGCTTGCCCAGGAAAAGAAGCAAGGGGTCAGTCCAGAATTTTCCAGACAGGTGGGGTTACTACACCAGTCATGTACAAGCTCAGACACTCCTTATGCATCAATGAACCCCCACTGGCCCAGTCATTCTCTGGCTATAGCTCTTCCTGTCGCTCTCATCTGTCTGTCCAGGGCATCAGCCAGACACGCTGGCAGACAACCTTTTTCAAGTTCAGGGGTACCGGCTTCTGAGAGGTTGAACACCAACCCACTCGGGGATGCAGTGAAGCGCTGAGGTTGGGGACACAGTGGGTTTCGTGAGGCGCTGCTTGGGGCTGGTCTCCTCGCAGGCATTGATTCAGGCATTGCACATGTCCGCAGGGTCCGACAGGTGGGTGACAGATGCCTGGAAACCTGGAGGCAGACCTGACCGGAGGTGATAGCTCTGCCCTGGGCACAGTCCACTTCACATCAGAGGCCTTGTGTTTGCAGAAGGGCAGGCGAACTCTGTGCCAGGGTGCGTGGTCGACTTCTTAGGAGGCACTTCTCTTTTAGCCCTGCTGAGGCCCATGACCCAAGAGAAGTGGTGGAGGGGGATGGGTAGACGGTGAGCGAGTCCAGTGGGCTGGTCAGTCAGAAGTCAGCTGAAGGGTTCTCCTACTGGCTATCGCTGGCCAGGTCTATGAAGAGGGAGCGAGAGGATGGGCAGACGAACAAAGTTGAACACCACTGGCTCTTAGAGGTCGAGCTGCCGCTGTTCTGTCATAGGTTGTCAATCTCCGGAGAGTGCTGAGCAAATCATCGGGAGAAGCTGGCCTCTATGTTAGAAACATGGCACTAGACTTGAAGGGACGCTGACCACAACAGATAGACATGAAAGTTTGAAGTTGCCAAGGATTTCATTTACTTGGATCCACATTTAATGGAAGCAGCAACTAAGAACTCAAATGAAAATTATATTGGACAAATCTGCTGCAGAAGACCTATTTAAACTGTTAAAGAAAAAAAGTCTCACTAAAATGTTCCAGATGGGTCAAAACATGGTATTTTCAGTCATCTCACATACAGGTGACATCTGCACAATGAATAAGGACTGCTGGACTGACCCATGGCATTTGGCAAAACATATTAAAAATAAAATGGACTGGCATAAGAACAAACCAATATGATTTTGCAAGAATCACAGCAGAACTTGTTTTGAAGTGAAGATGTTGAGGTTCCACCTCAGGTACTTTGGACACACGCTCAGGGAAGTGCACTCTCTGGACCTGGACTCGGACCAAAAATGGGTGCATGCGGGGTACAAGGTCTGCAACAGCAAAAGAAGCAGATCCTCAGTGACATGCACCGATGGAGCGGGTGCAGAAAAGAGCTGAAGGAAAAGCAAAGGTGAGGATACACAGAACCAGATAGTGACCCATTCCAATGGACAAAGGTCACTGTGAGTCCCGTTCCCGGCCTGAAGGGTGACTGAGAGCCCTAGCCTAATGGGATCTATCAGTCTATCCTACCAGCATTTCAAAGTTTTTAAAAACCATTTTTGATCTTGCTCCACCTTTTTGTTCTCAGAGTATCCAGAGTCTGCCGATGTGATCCCTTTCAGAGCCCTTAAGAGTGCCATGAGGCACCATCAGGATCTTCTGGCACCAGGATTTGAGAGGCTGAGGTTCTTGTCAGTTTTTCCACGTCTTCAGGTTTCTTCAGTCTGCTTTGCTTCACATGTGGAGGGTCCAATACTTGTAGCTTAATTGGCCTTGATGAACTTTTAAGATCACTATTGCTACACACCAAAATACAATGTAGAACAAGGCTCTGCCTATATTTCCAGATGCCCATTATTGGATTCATTCCAACAGCCTTTCTGCCAGTAGCCCGGCGCTTAACCATTTACATCTCTCAGCCACCTTTCTCTGAACAATTAGGTCTTCATTATTTATCCCCTACTTTTTAATACCAAACAATCTAATAATTTCATCATTTTTTGCAGTAGCCTTTAAATATTCCCAAATATAGTTAGAATGATGGCCGATGTGATCCCTTTCAGAGTCCTAAGGGATCACATCAGCTTTATTTGAGTTGATCCATTGCTTTATGCGGAACCCTGATGGTGCAGTGATAAGGTGGCAGTTATGAATCAGAAGGCCGTCTATCAGCCACTCATCTGTTCTGGAGAGGTAAGATTTAGCAGGGCGTCTTCAGAAAGGTTAAAGCCTTTGGCATCCTAGAAGGCAGGTCTAGTCTATCCTTAGGGTCACTGTGAGTTGATTATATTGGGTTTCCTTAACATTTTTTTTCAATTGGTATTTTGTAACTATTTTGCTCATTTCCATACCAAAAGGAATACAAATATCTTCCTTCTAACAGATTTGCCACATATCATTATAATAGCTAAGTTTTTATTTTTCCTGAAGAATCATTTTCACTTTGGAGTAATATCATTTTCTTTGACTTTAAATTTTTTAAATAATTTCTTTGATAGGAAACAAATAACATTATTCTCAATAATACAACTAATATGGAAATAAAATTTACCTGCCAACTAATTTGTCTGTGAATTATGCAAAACTCATTATGTTCACCATTTAAAATGCCATCTTCCATCTCCAGGCGCAGCCAGGAGGATGTGGGGAGGCACCGGTTGTGGAGGAGGTGACAGATATCTCAGTAACCCTTTGTGGAGGACATATTCTGTATGCTGATGCTTGAAAGTTACTATCAAAATGAGCCTATATATAATTAATAATGGCCACAATACAAGCAGTTAAGGGGCCTGAAGAAATATTGAGAATAATTATTCTACTGAAAAAAACAGCCTTGTGTGTTCATTATTACCCTCATTTACATATGCTTCATTATTTTTCCATTATGCAACATATATCTCTTTATATAGTGGTGGAGAAAAAACAGAGTATTCAGATATTTTCTATTCACCATGAAAATCATTAATTTTCTTCTGAGTTCTTAATGGAAGGCTTTAAATTTCAATTTTAAAATGTTCTTCCACATTGCCGCTATGAATCTTTTGCAGCAATTCATTTCTAAACAAAATATCATAGTATATGGAACATTTTCTAAAAAATTTCCCTCAAATAATATAGTAAGAAATTACATTCATAAACAGTTTTCTTAATAAAGATTTTATCAATTGATTATTGGCACTCTGTACTTTTAAAATCCTGCCACAGTAATTAGTTTTTGATGTCACAATGTTGATTTTAATAATTTCATTATATCAGTGCTTCAGTGATAACCAACTTAAACAGTGAACTATTAATGCTATTATACATTATTTCGTAATATCTCATTTTTGAATATGTTTTAACTCTTATAACTGAAACTATAAAATTAAAGGCATGTATATAGATAGAGTGTATAAATGAATTATATAGAAACTGGTTTTAAACACTTTGATAAGAAAAACAATAACAGTTTTGAACCAGTAAGTTTATTCAACCAAAATCCATGCTTTTGTTATTTATATTTTTAGATGTACAACTAGTACTGAATTCTAAATTTTTGAAATCACTTTATTGGGGGCTCTTACAGCTATTATAGTATTCTATTTATCAATTGCATCAAGCATATTTGCACATATGATGCCATCATCATTTCCAAAACATTTTCCACTTGTGCCCACATAATTATCTTTTCAGTCAGTGTTTTGTAATTCTTTGTTCAATTTCATTCCAATATGAACACAAATATCCAACTTCTAACAAAAAATATTGATGCCAGAGATACAGTGTATATATGTTTTTCCCCTCCCTCCCTTACCCTTCCACCCTTATGAACTTTTGATCAATGATATACTGTCACTATTATTTCATATCTTAAACTGTTCATTGTTTCACCCACATTTCTGCTATTTGTCCCCCTTGGGGGGCACTATATATCCAATCTTGTGATGGGTTCCCACTTTCGTCCCCTCACTCTCCTCAACCCTCCCCCTACCCTCACGATATCATTACCCCCACTACTGTTCCTGAGGGGTTGATTTGTCCTGAATTCCCTTTGTTGAGAGCTCTTTTCTGCACCAATGTGTCTTCTCCGCTGTAGTCCGATTTGTAAGGTGGAAATGGATCATGGTAGAGGGGAACAGGAAGCATTCTGGAGCTAGAGGAGTGATGTGCAATTTGTTGGTGCTATACTAACCCTTGGTTGAATCATCCCTGCCTTATAACTCTTCTGTGGGGGCATAGCCAATTGTCTGCAGATGGGCTTTGTGTCCGCACCCCAGCCCCACTCATTTGCATGGATAGAGCTGTTTGTTTGGGATCTTCCCATACCTGATACCTGGTCCCATCAACATCTCATGATCACACAGGCTGATGTGCTTCTTCCATGTGCGTTTATTCAGTTCCCTCTAGATAGCTGCTTGTTTGGTGACTGTTTTCTTGTCTATGTGCATCTCTGTCCATTTGTGTTAGTTCGCGTAGATTAGAGGAACAAATTTCAGAGACACGCATATGCATATAAGGAAAGGATTTATATACAAAAGGAATGTGACACTAAGAAGGCATCTCAATCCAGTCTGCTACAAAGTCATAAGTCCGATATTAACCCATATGCCCAAAATCAGTTTACAAAGTCTCCTTCCAACTCACGAAGTCACAGGTCAGTGGGTGCAGAGTCCTAGTTCTGGCAGGGGTCTCCCCATGGCTCCTCACTTCCAGGGCTCAGGGTCCATCAACAGCATGCCACTCCAGCTTCAGAGGTCTGGTTCCATCAGAGCAAAGCTGTGTGGTCTCCCCGCCAGCTCCTCCAGCTTCTCAGACGCTGCCATCTTTTCTTTTCCATGACTCAGAGTTAGCCTCTGAGACTAACTCCCAACAACTGGGGAAGATAGCTTCTCATCTTCACGAGGGAAATATCGCAAGATTTCCCAGAAGTCTCAGGAGAAAACCATACCCACATAGAGGCCTTATTGGCGACTCAATGGCTATCTCCAGATTAACAGGCTAAACTCCACCCTTACATTTCAATCATAAAATTAACATAAACCCATGACTGCCACACCATTTTTCTGAGTTATCTTCAAGTTTTAAAGATAAAATTTGTCAGCTTTAGGACCTACCCAACTTGATTGAGCATGATGAGCAATTAATGGACAATGGCAACCCAAACTCCTATTTCCAAAGAGATCACAGTCATTTTGAATTAATGATGAAACAATTTAATATGCATAAATCTGAACATAAGAGAGTAAGAAATCTGAAGAGACCAAAAATACCATGAAGATGTTATTAACCAAAACGATCAACCTGTAAAGCTATTATTTCTCAACTTTTGCTCCCTCTAGCTATGTGAGAGTGTTTCCCTTTCTCCCCAAATGCTGCAGTTTTCAATTTGCACTACTACTTCTAGACAACAGTTTTGGAATCCCAGAAGTCCTCAAATCATGTTCCTTTTAAATGTTCTCTGAAGAGGCAAATTGTGACTGCTGAGTGGATGTGATAAAGTTTCCCAGTGAAATTCTCATAGGATATCCTTTGCTGGTCTCAAATTATGAACAGGTGCATTCTTTTAATGGAAAAGTAAAAATACTCAGGGAAGTGTTCCTGACCTCTTTGAATCCAATAGAGTTTTCAATTTTCTTAAAACTATTTTGTAATAAATCCTTGACTGTCCTACATCCTTCAAGAAAAATATATCAAGATTCCCTTATTTTTAATGAAAAAAAATTTTCTCAATTTTTTGAGCCAACCTTTGTGCCCTGAATTTAACTGGACCGGCAGATTACCTCAGAAAAAACTAATTTGCCCAGATCTTTTGTGAAAGTTCCTTAATGAGAATAAGATCACCCACTGATTGTAGAGACATAATTAAAATATCTTTTGTTTAAATCAACCCATGCAGGTAGAAAGTGGAACCTTACTGGCAATACTTTTGACTCATCTTGTTGGGTAACTATAATCATCAGTAACTTGATCTCTGCAGTAGAAATCAAACTTGGTTTGTGACACTCGCCCTATCTGCTATGATATCAGTATAGCTTTGAGCCCCTCATTATATTCTTTGCACCACAAACATTTCTGGGACCCTCCATGTGCCTATGGTTTAGGTCGAGCAGAAAACAATCCCATCTTCAACAAGTTGAAAGTGGGATTTGTTTTGATCTTTATTTTTTCCTCATCTGAAAGAAGAGTAAGATGATTTTAAGCTTTCCCCTAAATCGGAAGCTCACATAGGATAATTCATTTCTGACTTTAGTTAAGCTTGTAGGTTGAGTATAAATAAATATGCTTCTGATTCAAATTTTTATATTACCATCTGTTATGGTTTGAATTATGTACAGCCAACCTAGTTATGGAATCCTAGCCCTAATCATAATTCTAAATATAAGTGGTGTATGTGGTCCCTTTGGAAATTAGGTTTTCTTTGTTTTGTTAACAAGGCCAGATATGTGGCAGTGCATTGTGAAAGTTGTCACTTCCACTTGCTGTAAAGAACATAATAGACACAGCATAGATGAAGGAAAGATATAGATTGAGGTAAGATGGGCCAGAGAAGCTGATGTGAAGATTTCTCCCACTGAAGACAAAGACAAACTTTCGCTTACAACTAGTAAATAAAATTTCACCACCAATTTCTTAAACTGTTAGAAAATAAATTTGGTGGTTTAAGCCACCTACTTGATGGTTTTTCTGGTACAGGAAAACTAGCAGCCGAAGACATCATCTTGGTGCTATGCTCTGTCCTTGGCTTCGCTTTTCCATGTTGCTCTGTAATTGACTATAAAGCCAGAGACGTTTGTAACAAATCCACTTACTGGTACTCAGGAGTATTCACCTTAAAGGGAGAGAGAAAATCTTTAATGAGATTCTGGTTGTCTCACTCCAAGGTATATGACACTGTATTGGGTTTTTCACTGCCTTAAGGGATGCATCTTCAATAAAAAAGATATTTCCAATTACTGGGAAAAAAGGTAACGGACACTGAATACGCCCCAACCACTGAGGCACACTCCATCCTCCAAAGGCGGCAGAGTATGGAAAGGGCAGCCCATGAAGACTAACTGCAAGGTGAAAAAGTAAACTCCAAGGTGGATTTCCTGGGTCATTTTGTAAAGTTAACTACATCTATGGACTACAGTTTATTCATTTTAAAATGTGGGTAATAACAGTAGCCCAAAAGGCATATGAAATGGTGTCTAAAATAAGTGTTGGATTAATGCAAAATCTAAACTTTTTAAATAATGACTAGTTCAAATGAGGGTTATATATGTTGTCATCTTTATATGTTTTAGCAGCTCTTGACTTGCCCAGAGTTATATAGGTAAGTAGAGTGTTCAAAGCCTAAATCTACAATGTCTGTTGGTGTTTCAGTGCATTGCTGGCTTATCCACTCCCCATTTCCGGTTGTCCGCTTGGCACCCTGCATGGTACGCTGCTTGTTCTGTGGGCATTTTCTTATGCCAATGAGCTTACCCGCTTATAGGTGCTACATGTTACAGACAGAATGGATCCATAGGGCCACTATGGTTATCCTCTGGATATTGTATTTATGTTTTTCAAGTTTATTTTAATCTAGAAGATGGTTTGCAGCACAGACTATAGCTTTCTATTCAAGAATCCACGCACATTGTGTTACAACTCACCCATTACAATCCTCTCGATGTATCATCATTTATCCAAATCTCTATTTCTTGTTGCTATTCCTTAATATTTCTAATTTTCTAAATCTCACCCTTTGAGAATTGCTGCCCTTTTACTTTTAGATTTCAAGTATTTTAACATGGAGGCGTGTTCCATTTCACACCTGAAGGGTGACTGAAAACCACAATTGGGGCAGTCCAATCTGTGTCTGCTCAACCAGTAAGCCTAGTGTTCAGATATTTTTTTTTTTATGATTTTGAGTTTGGTGCCATGTTTCTCTTCCATTCTATCTAGGACCTTGTAATGTGGTCACTTCCTAGGGACGTTGGCAATATTGCCAGAGAAAGATGAGGCTTTTTACTCCCCTAAGGTTTACGGTCTCCGAAATTATAAGAGCCATTCTTCAACACCATATAGGGTCACTAGGGGTTCCCCCCCACAGTAGACAAAGGAAACCCTTTTCCTTATAGCTAGCAACTAAAGCTTGTTTTTTTAACTTTTAAAAATTACTTCTCACCATAGTCACATGCAAAACAGTACCTTTTTGAGCTAGCGCATGCCAGTTGTCCTGAATCCCCAGGCCTGGCAGCTCATTCCCTTAAGCTGTTTGTGTATAAGAAGTTCTCAGAGCCACGAGGGTTTTGTATTCCTTACATTACCGATAGAAGCAGGTTGTCAGAGGATGTCTTTCATTGAGTCACTAGCGCCTTCAAAATGCCACACTTTTTCACAGCAGTAGATTTCAAACAAAATCTATAAAAATATTTAAATTTTATTAAAACCTGGCAACATTATGGGATTAAAATCTTCTTTCTTGGGGCAATCACATTATGTATCTTTCATTTAAATTGTGATATGTTTTTGGAGACTTTTGTTATTGTTAATGTAAAAAGTACAATGCCTTCATCCCCAGCCATGTCAGATTAAGAAATATTATGTAGTTATATAGACAAAACTATATTGTATTATAAAAGTGCTGAGACTATACAAGCAAGGTAGACAATTACTTGGGAATGTTTCAAGAGAGAGTTGATTTACATCAAAATTACATTGTTCAAATGTAGCTTCTTATAAATGTTACGAGTTATATTTTAGCTAAATTTTTCTAAATGTGAATTGTTGACTTGGTTTTAAACTCTGAACTGTGACAAGTGCCTTTTGAGATTTCATAATGCATTATGGTTGCATTTTTAGAGTAATTCGGAAACCTAAGGACCTCAGCAAATCCATTGTCTTTAGTCTCCCTTTATAGAGTTTTATATAAATACTTGTCATGGAGATAATTTTGTTTTAGGTTCTAATAGAAATGTTGAAAACATTAGTATCCCCATTGATTTCCTGGATTGCATGCGGATTAAAAAAACAACAACAACAAACATGCTTTATAACCAGACATCATGCCCCAAGTAATTTCCTTTGACTCCTTAGAGATCCCAGCAATTTCACAATGTTCACCTGAAGGAGACTCTCCTCATGTAAAAATAAAACAATTATAAAACACCAATCAAATATAGCACCATTTTATTGTTCAGTGTTACATCCATACAAGTCATGCTCTGGCTCAAAGCACACAAAATAGCTATATAGATATAGGGGTAAAGTCAAATATTACCAAATTGCTTTTCAAAACTATTATGTATTTGCTACGCATGATCATATATAAAATGTGCTTACATTAAATATGCAAAGTGCGTTTAACTAATGTTTCATCTATCATAGCAGAAGACAGAAGTCTGTCTTGGAAGAGATTCAGTCAGATTTCTCTTCAGATGCAAAGACAATAAAGCCTTTTTATGTATTTTGGACAAGGAAAAAAACTCAGTCTGTTAAGAAGGATATCATGCTGGAAAAGTAAAAATCAATACAAAAGAGATTGGCCAACAGGGTGCGGGCAATCATGCTATCAAACATAGCAGCTGGTGTCCGGATGGCAGGTAACCGAGCAGCCCTATTCTCCTGGACCTCCGGTACTGTGAGGCAGGAGGGAGTCAGGGGACCTCACGACACATATGTGAAATCAAGATGTTATGTAGAATCATTCCAAAAGGATGATATGTGTTAGAGAACGTCAATGGCTATTGGTTTCCAGTAATATATTTTAACAGTAAGCATGCATTTTTTCTGCAAATCCTTTTTAAGTGTATGCCATTCTTCTTCATATTATATTTTATCGTGTTCTGTTAGTACTTGAAGGAGTCCTGGCTGACTGTGCTAGACCAATAGCTGGAAGGTCAGAAATTCACTCCCCATAGAAATGCAGCTGGAGAAAGATGAGGCTGTCTCTTCCCATAAAGAGAGAAAGGCTGAAAAACTCAAGGGGTTTTTTATAGGAGTTCCATGAGTTGAATTGACTTGATGGCAATGGGCAGGTGTTGAAATAAGAAAACTTACTTAGCACTGATACGTATACACATACCATTATGTATGGTAGGAGGAAAAGTACCATGCTTTTTGAACAATTTCCCTTAATTTTCCTCACCACAAGAGACTTATGGTCTTATAGTTTCATCCTTGCATTATACAGTAACAATCTTATTATCAATAAATTATATAAAGTAAATCTGAAGAAATTCCTGTCACTTGAGCAGTACATTTATATTTGTAAAAAATGCTTATGATTAAAATATATAGTAATCTATACAAATAGTTATACTGTATTTTCTTCAAGGCCCAGAAAGACCCTTCTGAGACAGAAAGTTCATTAATAAAATATGAACATTAAAAAATGATTGCTTACTGTCAGCTGCATATCAAATATAAAGCTCAATGCTAGAAACTTCACAAAAGCAAGAAAGAAGGAGAGCAACAAAAAATGCTGCCATCAAGTCATTTCTGACTCATCATGACCCTGTAGTGCAGGATATTAAATGAATAAGCCTTGAAGTCAAACAAAGCACAAATTTGAACTTAACCCGTGTGCCCGCCATGGCGGCGCGTGCCTGTAGTCCCAGCTACTCGGGAGTGCGAGGCTGGAGGATCGCTTGAGTTCAGAAGTTCTGGGCTGTCATGCGCTATGCCGGTCGGGGGTCCGCACGAAAGTGGGCGAAAATATAGTGACCTCTCAGGACCACCAAGTTGCCCAAGGAGGGGTGAACCGGTCCATGTCGGAACTTAACTCTTGTGACTCTCAGGAAAACTCTTGGCTTCTCTTCAACTCTGTTTCTTTAAACATGAAATTAAAATATCCTCTATTTTCAGTAATTTGTAACACATATTGTTGTTGTTCATAAGTGTCGTTGATTCTGCTCCAACGCATAGCGAGGCATCGCTCCCCTATGCCAACAGAATGAAACTTGGCAGGCTCCCAAGCCCTGCTCACAATTGGTCCTATCCTGGAGCGCAGTGATGCAGTCACCTTTTCTCCATTTGTCATGATATTATCTATTGATCCCGTTTGGGGGATTTTGATCTTTTTACTTTCATATACAAGGATTCCTTGATCTTCATCAACCAGTACTTCAGTTCCTCCTGACTTTCAGCAAGCAAGCTTCTTCCACCTGCACACTACAGGTTGTTAATAAGCTTTCTCCCAAAGCTGATGTCACATTATTCTTCATATAATCCAAGTTCTCTGATGATTTACCCAGCACACTAACTGAACAAGTGTGGTGAAAGTACACAACTCTGAAGCACACCTTTCCTGATTTTAAAGTATGCAGTAGTCTCTTGTTCTGGTCACACAACTTCAAGGACAAGTTGTCCATGAGCACAAAGATATGTTCTGGAATTCCCATTCTTTTCAAGGCTGTCCACAGTCTATTATGATCCGCAGAGTCAAATATTGTGCATTGTCAATAAAACACAGTAAACATATTTCTGGTACTCTCTGCTTTCAGCCATGATTCATTTAACCTCAATAATGATATATTTTGTTCTATGTCTTTTCTGAATCAAGCATGAACTTCTGCCAGTTTCCTGTCCATGCACCACCTATTGTCAGTCAGGCTGCCACACTGTGGGGGTTTGAGTGATGCTATTATGCAGGAAGCTCTGTCACTGATATTTCAAATACCAGGAATGTCACACTAATTGAACAGTTTTCAACAGAGCTTCTAGAGGAAGAACAGACAACATAGAATGACTTAGCTCCCCACTTTCATGCTGAAAACCTTATATATAGTTTGTAACAATTACATAAAATGCAAAGGTGTTCAATACCTAAAAAATACTCGGTAAAGTCACTTCTGTTATTTTGAGTTTGTTTAACTTGATCACAAACTTGACATTTACACACTGTTATCGTATTAGTAAAGGTGAAAATGGAAATCTAGCGAATTCAAATTAATTGAGCAGTTACACAACTAATTAAAGTGATCTCAACCCTGATCTTTAAAGTCTAATGATTTTTCATTGCACTGCACTTCTGGTATTGTGATGAGAAGGTGGCATGGAGGCCACATCTAATATCTTTCAGCTTCACTAGAGGGAAGTAGAGTCCACATCCACTCCCACTCAAAGATGATTCATAAGAGGCAAAAACCAGACTCTTTCTTTATTCTGACATCAACAATTCCTCTCATGGCATTCCCACCCCCCACCCCCCAAGTAATTCATTGCAACAACCAAACAGAGCTCACACAGTGTACACATGATTATGGGGGTTTTAGTGAAGCTAACCATCATGCAAAAAAAAAGAAAAACAAAAAAAATTGTCTGGAAGGCCTCTGTTCAGCCATGCCAGCATGCATGCTTCTCTGTAATGCTTAGTCTTTCTGCCATACAGTTCCGTGGCCTCTGGTCTTCCTCAAGGAAACATTACAAACACATTCGTGCTATTGGAAGTCTGAAAGACATCTCCTGACCACTTTACTCCTTTCATGGTCAAGGAAACTTGCACTGTCTCATGTTTTCTCGGTAGGCAGGTTTCTTGTCTCTGTTGCTGCCACTACTTCTCTATACAGGGATCTTGGGTATACTTCAATCATGGGTCTTTTTTCTGTTGGTTGTGGGATTCTTTATTTCTACTTATGAAATGACTCAATTTATACCCAGCAGAACAGTAAAACTTATCAATCCTCAAGCTGAATCTCTCTATGCCTGTCTTACATGTTTCCACCACCATTTCCACTTTATTTACATGTTCCACAAGGTGGAGGCTTCAAAGACTACAGATTAAAGACCCATACCACGTAATTTCAGGTCAGTGAACATAGAGTTTGTTGGCAACACTTGTTCTATCCTTGTCACTTTATACCAGAAGCCAGGTTACCATATGGAGCACATTATTCTCCTGGGAAAAAATTAGACATTTACAGAATTTCAAGATAAAATTTTCATTTCATTGTGAATTGTTCTTTAAAACTATATTAATATAACTAAAGATGAACTAAATAAGTTATTGCAAACAATTCAAAAATAATTAGTAATATTTTGTATTTTTAAGTAAAGAATCTGAGATTTAAAAAAAAAAGCAACAGCATGAATCAACATGGGGCATATTTATTATTTGAAACCAAGGCTTTTATATTTGAAGTTTTACAATTTAACTACCAGGTAGTATTCTCCCCATCTAAGTTGAAAAAGAGTAACTGAAATTGTATATTTTCAACAATTGCTCTTGCCAGCTTGGATTGTCCTTTTTTGATCCCACAAAAAGTTTAATAAGTCCTATAAGAGGGAATTAAAACTGATATGCTATAAGACTCTAGTGCCAAATTCTCCTTGCCATTGATTCAATTCTAACTCAGGTTGTTGATCTTGTTGCTATTCTTGCTCTGTGGTGCTATAAAACCAGTTATGACTTGTGCTTACTTTGGCAGAACATATACTAAAATTGGAATGATACAGAGAAAATTAGCATGACCCCTCTGCAAGGATGACATGCAAATTCGTAAAGCATTCCATATTTAAAAAAAAGTTATGACCCATCATAAACCTTTGTAAAACATGTAAAAGCAGTGCTATCCTTCCATTGTTGCAGTCTCAGTGTACATTTATCTTGGTGAGAAACTTCCTTTTTTCCATGTATGTCTACTTTATTAAGAAGGATGTTATTTTATAAGAACTGGCCTTTCCTGATAATATGGTCAACGTATGTGAGATAAAATAATGATATCCTTCCAAAGGGATATTTTGGTGGCATTTATTTCAAGACAAATTTATTTGTGCATTTTTGATATTTCCAATATCTTTTGTCAGCACTGTAATTCAAATTCATCAATTCTTCTGCCGTCTTTCTTATTTCAATGTAGTAGATCCTTTGATATGCCATTATTTAGCTTTATCAAACAACTCTCATTTTCCTGATGGATCTGGATAGTAAGGTAGGATAAGATAGAGATTGTATTATCTGATTCAACTATGAGTGTTGATGATCTTGCTGGTTTAAAAAGAGCCATCTCAGTAGTATTGAGATGGAAGCCCCTGCCTTAAGAAGGCAGGAGTGGAGCATATCTTCTGAACTTCTAGATCCCTGTGCAGTTGACCTACTTGACCCAGAGGACAACTTTGACACTGCAGGAGCACCAGCAGTAGAATCGGAGGCCACAGCAAGAGACCGAGGGTTGGGCTTCCTTGCCTCCTGAATAGGTACAGTTGAGTGTTTCAGGCCATGAATCTGGCTTATGAAGTGAAATGTCTCTATACATTCAATTGGGGAACGGGGTTTGTCAACTCACAGAGTTGGAACTGAGCACCTTTGGGTTGAGGCATATACAGAATAGTGTGTTTTTAGGATATTTTTTAGCATCCCCAACAAAGCTCTCTAACAATATCTGAACATGGCTGAGAACAGGTCCATAGGCTAAGCACCACAGAGTCCTGCTCATGGGCACAGCAGAGATGAGATTGTCATGACTAAACAGTAGAATCCTGATCATTTCTCACTTGAATTGTAAATATTAACTTCCTTAAAAAAACCCTTCCTTGTGAATGTTTTTGAGTTCTGTATGGCCCTTGCTATTCATTACAGAATCTAGCTGAAAAAGGAGAGTGTTTTGGGATGCATAACATTTCTCTATTGTCCAACTTTTCATATGCACGTGAGGAGATCTCATAAAATTACAATTGCTAGAGTCAGGTGAACCTTCTTTTTCAAAGGGACATCTTTTGGAAAGAAGGGTAGCAATTTCTCAAACATTTGTGACTGAAAGTATCATCTGATCCAGCAATCCTTCTACGTAGCTTATATTCTAAAGAGATAACAGCATAAGCAGATACAAGCACCTCATGTTTGTCACGGCCCTAATCACAATAGCAAGAGGATGAAAGCAACCTAAATGTTCATTACTGGAAGAATGGATACACTTTGTTACACACACAAAGTGGAATATTACTACACATTGTTGAAAAAAAAACAGTGATCAACAAGCTATACATCTACTTTATTTTCATAGCTTCATTAACTTAATTCGTAGTTCATGTTAAAAGTGAAATTACTATATAATTTATTACCATGAACATATCTTTGTGAGTTATTTATTAGCCGTATTGAAAATACTTTAAGTGTTTTGATGTATTTACTAAACGCATTGGTAAAATTTTAAAGTTAAGTTCAGCAAAATATCCACAAAACAAATGAGCACAGTGATATTTAATTTATTGTTAAATATTTGAGTATTGTATTTTAAATCAGAAATATTTTTCCATTAAACAGCCTGCAAAACAAAGATATCTTCCATATTTAAATTCATACATCGCTTTCTCTGTCGTATCTTCTTACTGGAGGTTCCTCTGATTTCTCTTTGGAGCTTTTAGTAACACTTTCAGAAGTTTGACTGGTCTATAAATATTTCTGAATGAGATAGAGCTTTCCTTCTTTTAATTGTAGTGAAAACCACACATAACAAAATATGCACAATCTCAAATTTTCTAGGTGTACAATTCATTGTCATTTATTGTGGTCTTTATGCAATGATTATCCATTTTCTTGTCCAAATATTTTCACTACCATTAACATAAATTAATTATCCCCCGAGTAAAAGCAACCCACCCTAATTGCCTCTGACACCTAATAACGACTATTTTTCATTTTTACATATTTTCTTATTTCATTTAAGTTGTATTATACAGTGTCTGTCCTTTTTTTTTTTTGGGGGGGGGGTTGTGTCGGGCATCACTGCCTCTCGTGGTTGTAGGCATCACCCAGTGCTGCCACCAAGAGCCGCCGATGGATTTGAACCGTCAAGCCCGCTGGCGGCAGTCCCACACTCAACCATTTATGTCACCAGGGCTCAGCCCAGGATTTGTCCTTTGTGTTTTATTTATTACACTTAGCCAAACAATTGAGTACATTTCCTCGGCCACTTTATTCTACAGAAAATTTTGGAATTTAATTGGTTATTGGTAGAAACTGCATCTAAATCACACTGATTCAATGTTTTTTCATTTGTCCAATGCAATTAAATCAACTATATAAATCATACTGATAACTCACTAAAATAATTTTATTTCCACTTTTCTGTGGGATGATCTTAATTTCAAATTCTTTGTGAACAAAAAATGGTATAAGATGGTTTATTTTAAATATTTTAATACTCAGAAATGATATTTTGCTATATATGAGGGTGTACCTCCCCCCTTCCCCCCAAAAAAGCAAGGCTTATTGTGTGTGTGTGTGTGTGTGCATTTGGAGTTCTGCCACCAGGTCAGCAGGATAATCAAAGTTTTTGATAAGAGGTTCTGAATTTGCATAACTGTGTGACAGAAAAAGGTTTGATTTGTGGCGGAGAGGGAACTGGTTTTGCCACCATGACAATGGACCTGACGTGCAGTCATTTCAGTGCCCCAATTTTTGTCAAAAAACAGTATACCTTTTGTGCCACATGTGCCTGACTCACCTGATCTCCCTCCATTTGACTTCTTTTTGTTTCTGCAAAAGAAGAGTATGAAAGGATAGCAATTTGACACCATAGAAGAGGTGAAGAAAAAAAAAACATGAGGTGAAGGAAAAAACAGAGAAGATGCTGTCAGACATCCAAACACATGAGTTGAAAAATGCTTTCAAGAATAAAATCACAGATTTGACAAATATTTTAAATGCAATGGAGAGTACTTTGAAGGTAATAAGATTGCATTGCAAAGAAATTTAAACACATAACACAAAATATCAGTTTACTTTTGGGGACATCCTTATTATGTAAGGCTTTCTAATGCTGATAACAATGCAAAAATATGAGTATTTTTGAAATCTCAGGTTATCACTGTTTCTGTCTTCCTTAATATCACAGCTGTTATTAAAATTGATGATTTACTGTATATTTTACTTACAGCCATTCAAACTACTTATGCATTATATACCTCACCTAACAAAAGCCAGTTTATGACATTAAATAGAAGCCTTATTATATACTTTCTCCAGCTTCATCCTTGTGATTTTCTTGTCAAAAACACAGTAACAATAGTGTTCACAATGTGTTTTTCACCAAGCTATATTATCATATTCATCCATGTTACTTTTGTCTGATAGTATTATATCTATACAGTTTTAATAGCTAAGTCCTTTGATGTTATTATTTTATGATGCTGCCACCAATGATATATCCACCAACAAAATTTTTTATGACACTCTATGGCAAAAGGTGACCTTAGGGTTTTGTTTTTTAAAAAAGTATTTTTATTGTTGACTTTTACATCTCCTATTGCAATCTCTATCTTCCTCTAGTGTGCAGCGACATTTGCACATACACTGCCATCATCATTTTCAAAGCATTCCCTTCTCACCTGAGCCCTTGATATCTGCTTCCCATTTCTTCCCTCCTTTCCCCGATCCTCCCTCCCCCATGAAATCTTGCTTGATAAGTTATACATCACTTTTTTCTGTATCTTACATCGTCTTCCATGGTTCCTCAGCCAGGTTTCCATTCTTTGTCCCTCTAGAAAGGTGTTCTAGTTGACAAGTGATTAATTCACCCTTTCTCCCCACACCCTCCCCTAATCCTCCTGACATCTCTACTTTCCTTGTTTGCCCTCAGTTTTATCTATCCTCGATCGCCTATGTTTCAGGTTCTTACTTGTAACAGTGTTAAGGCTCTGGTTCAACTGGATTTTCATAGTTTTATGATAGTGGGGGGAAGGAAGCATCAATGATCTGGACAAAAGATGTGTATTTCATCGGTGCTGTACTGTACCCTGACTGGCTCATCTTTTCCCCGTGACCCCTCTGTGAAGTGATGTCCAATTTTCTACAAATGGGCACTGGCTCTCCACTCCATGCCACCTCCCACCCCCCATTCACCTTGGATATGGTTTTATTCTGGGTCTTAGATACTGGATATTTGATCCCATCCACTCTTTGGGATCACACATGCTCATGTGCTTCTTCCTTCTGGGTTTTGTTGGTTCTCAGCTAGATGGTCAATTGTTTATCTTCAATCCTTTAAGACCCAGATGCTATATCTTTTGATAGCCGCGTACTATCAGCTTTCTTCACCACATTTGCCCATTTGCCCATTTTGTCTTCAACAATCATGTCAGGAAGTTGAGCATCAGAGAATGTGGGATTTTTAGAACAAAGTGTTCATGTGTTAAGGGGGTACTTGAGTTGAGGCTAATGCCCATCTTCAATCTTAGTGGCTTGCTATTTGCTATAATTATTTTGGTTTTGCTTTCTGTTTCCTGTTGTTATTGTTTTGCTAATTTTGACTTCATTTTTTTAAATTGGGCTTTTCTTGGTTTTACACCTATTAATGTATCTGCATGTCTATCTAGATAAGATAGGATGGATGCATAATTCAGAGATGAAAAGAATGGAACCAATGGTCTGGGCGATACAGTAGATGGGAATGTGGGAGAAAGGAAGGGAGTGCGGAACCAACCCAGGGATAAGGGAGCAACAAGTAATTTAAATCAATGGAAGGAATGTTGTGGGGCTCAATCAAGGGTAATGTAGCAGGAATTACTAAACATGAATGAAGGCTGAGCATGATGGTGGAACAAGTGGGGAGTGAAAAAGAAAGAGAGGAAAAACCAGGGAACAAAAGACATCTATAGAGGCCAAAAGAGAGACATTAGTTTTAAACCATTAAAAAATATAACAATATTGAGATTATTGGGGGGATTAATTTAACTGTTCCAAATCATTCCTATACTTGCAAATGAAGTAAAGACAACATAGCATATAATTGGGATTTTATGAAAGGCATTATATTGGGAAAGTGAAAAATGTCCCATTTTCTAAAGCTAGTCAGGGTTCAAGTGCTTCCCTTCCATGTTTATGGTCCAGATTTGATATCCAGTTCATGTATTTCACCACAATCACTATTTATCTGTTAGTGAACTTATTGCTGCTATGATGCTGAGTAGGTTTTAATGGGGATTATTGACTAAAATAGACTAGCAAAACAGCTCTAGATTGTTATAAAGACACTGGTATAAATCAGGACCTGAGTTGATGGCAACAAAAATAACTAGTCATTACTTTAAAAGGGGGATATATTTAACCAGAAGAATGAAGGAATGGGAAATCTGAAAAGACATTTATAGTTTGTCTTTGGACTAGTTATTTGGTTCAAATAAGATCCCAATTATGCACAGAAGAAAGTAGCAAATACAAATTACTCTTTCCTTTCTACTGATTTACAGTAAAGAAATCATGATCCTTTTATCAAATGTCAATTTCCTTTACAATGTTATATCTCAAATTTTTATTATAGATTATTCTAATATACCAGGAGAGAAAGTGATCCTAAATAAAGGAAAAAGAAAGAAAAAAAGCAAAGTTTATAGTTAATAAAATACATAAGTCTACATATTGGAGCATATAAAATGGAATAGTATACTTCAAATTATTTTCATTGTGGTAAATTTTATCCCCTCAAATTGATCTATGTATTTTCTATATTGTTTGATGAAATTGTACTGAAAATTATAGTTATTCATAGGTTGTCTTAACATAGCTAGTTCTTTACTTAATTCTAGTCAGTTTCAAAATATCTGACCTATACCTATGATCTCATAAATTTCTACTTTACTTTAATTTTCTAGCTTGAGCTTACATTAATTCATAACTATCCAATAATATAATCTTCTCCTAGGTGATTTTAAAAACTAGTTTGCTATATACTCAATTATTCTTAGTATAGCAGTAAGTTATATGTAGAATTGCCTCATTGTAGCAGTAGAATTTACTTTGAACATAGTAAATTTTTCTCTGGTTATCATCCTTAAATATGAGAAAAAAATTTTCAAGAGTAAATATTCAGGCCTTTTTTTACAATGCGCCTCTAGGTGGACTTGAAGCTTGACGATTTAAGTCATCACATATAAATGTCAACTATTTTTATTAAAAGGTCTCTGGTACTAAAGCTACACTATCTACAATAAGTCTGTGCATGACATATTAAAAACTGTATGAGTATGACATTTGTGGGTGACAGCTATACTTTATATCAACTTGCATTTGTGTATGGCAGGAACTGAATATCAATCAGGCCTCTTGTGAGGTGGGACCATTTTATGAGAGACTGGGTACCCTCAACTTCTTTCTCTGCACCTTCATCTCTCTTATTGCTGGGACTCTGTGCCTGCCTCCGGGGGCAGGGGTGGGGGATTGTCCCCATGTAAGCTGCTTAAACCTGAGAGCAGTCAGGGCCCTGCCCTTTCCCCACTGATCTTGACTCATGCTTCTTTGTCACCACTGACCTCTGATCTCCCTGCATCCTACCTCCCCTTTCTGTGTCCTCTGCCCGCAACTACATGAATCTGAAGAGGGCACTGGAGAACATTGGACCCAAGAACCAAAATTGGACTGAGCTTGGATTCTTTTTTTATATGCATTTACTTCTTGATGTAAGGGTTCCTTTTATACCTGTATTTGTGCTACTGATTTTGTTTCTCTACACAAGCCAACTTAACACAATTAGGTCATTTTCTAAATTTTATTTCTTTTAAACTAAGGAGAAATTATAATGATAGGACAGGGAGAAAAGCTGCCCTGTGATTGTTAATAGTTGTCTTTGAGTCTGGTCTAACTCAAAGCAACACTGCATATAAAAGAACGAATCACTGGCTGGTCTTGTTCGCATCTCATAATCATTGTTCTCTTTGAAATCGTGATTGCAACTACATGAGTCCATTTCATTGAGGGTCTCCCTCCTTTGCCCTTATCTCTCCTTTATTGAGCATGATGTCCTTCAGGGATTGAACCCTGAGGATAACATGTCCTTCTTCATGATAACATGTCCAAAGTGAACTTGTGACAAATTCTTGGAATTCTCAATTCTATGAACAAGTCTGGCTGACTTTTTAAGAGACAGATTTGTTCATTCTTGTGGCAGTCGTGACATGTTATTTTTACTAAAACAGTATTTCAAATACATTCATCATTAGATCTTCATTTTTCATTGTGAATCTTCACATGTGTATGAACTTTTGAAAATACCACGACTTGAGCCAAGAACACCCTAGTCTGCACAGTGAAATCTTTGTTTTATGGCACTTTATAGAGGTCTTTTTTTTTTGACAGATTTCCAAAGTACAACAGGTCTGATATCTGGACTGCTGCTTCCATGGGAACTAATTATACAACCTTTAAAATGTTTATGCTTCCAAAAAAAAAAAATGTTTATGCTTCCTAACTTTCACATTTCCTCCTTTTCTCATGATTTTTGTTGGTTGTAAAGGTCTAGTTGTGAATATTTATATTTTCTTTATGTTGAAGCATAATTCATACAGAAATTCTTAATCTTTGTTTTTTATCTGTAAATGCTTCAAGTCTCTCTCACTTTCAAAAGTTAGGCCATCCGCATATGAAAGATAGTAAGCATTGCTCGGATCCTGATGCCATGTTCTTCCTCTTTTAGTCTACTTCTCTGAGTTATTGCTCACTCTTTCTCTAAATTGTATAAACATGATAAGATGATGCTGCCTCAATGTACACATTTACTTTTAACAACACAGTATCCTCTTTCTGTTCAAATATTGCCTCTTGACCAATGAACAGTGTTCCAGTGCTGCAAAACTTGTGAAAACTTCTCAATTAGCATGCCATCAATCCCTAGTTACTTGTTTGCTTACTGAAGCCTCCATTGTAACTTGAAGACCTTTCTTAAACACAATCAATTCTTGATTATGTACTACCTCCCAAAACGGTTGAACATCAACTAAATCTTTTTGGTAGTGTGCTTCGGTGCATTCCTTTCATCATCTCTTGATGCTTCCTGTTTCCTTCGAAACTTTAAGAATGGACACTTAATATTTCAACTAAAGGATGCATTTTTTTCTTCTTGGTTTGCCTTGAGAAATGCCAAAGGAAATGCCAAAACCTTATCTTTAGGTTTTCTAACATCAAATCTTTGCACTTTGTTTATAACTCTTTACTTTTACTGCTCAAGCTGCCCTTGAGATCTGCTGTTTAGCTTTATTACTTCATCATCCTTCTAGTCATGTTAGTTTACCAATTTCCGTGGGCAGTTTCCAAATATCCTCTGATATTCACTTTAGTATTTTCTGCCTTTCTTCTGGTTCAAAGGCTCTTTTACTGTCTTCTTATGTGAAATAATCCACAACTCATCTAGGCTTTGCTTATCAGTAGACAGTTCATCATACCTAGTCCTCAGATGTTAGATCACTTCAGGTGGAATATACTAAAATTTGTACTTTTATTTTCATTGATTTTTTTTCTTTACCTTCAACCTGAAGGTGCATGTGATCAATTATTGATCTGTACCAAAGGCAGTCACTGACCATCTTTGCTGTCATTGCTCTTTCAACTCAATGCTAATGAAACTAAAAAAAAATCATATTATAATCATAAAAATCTTACAGCTATTAACTTAAAGTTATTAACCCATTCTTCCCTTATGATAATGATTTTCTCCATCATATCTCTCCATAAATTTAGTTAATTAAAGTTCTAGAAAAATGCATTTTCAATAAATAAGTCAGTGGAGTTAAAATCAATTATATAATGAGATTTCTGACACTGTTTCTGTCCCTAGAACCATAATATCCCAAAGCTAATCCATCTTTGTTTCCAGTTTTTTACATTCCAAGAAACAGAATTTATTGAGGAAGTATTAACAATGTAGAAACATAACTTTCAAAAGTGTATATGAGTTTATCCTCTTTTCAGAAAAAATTATTACTCAGCAGCCTGAAGAAAAAGGAGATTTTTTTCCTTCTGTTGTACATAGGTTCCTTATGTGTTGGGACAAATTCAGTGGCACCTAATGAGAATAGTAATAAGATCGCTCCTATGGTGGGGTAGAATGTGACACTCTTGTTCATATAACAGTTTTGATGCAAGGTAAAGTGGGCTTCCTTAGAATGTAATTTGTATCACCTGGTATCTTCTTAAAAGAGACGAAAGGAGAAAAAAATGGAGAAGAGGAAGGGGAAACTGTTACCAATAAGAAGGGAGTTGAATTCACCCCTGGCTTGATAACCCTGAGATAAAAATCTGCTAGCTCCTTTAAATGTGTTAAGAAATTTTCTAGTCTCCCAAACTGTGCATGTTGAAGAGTAAGTATGTCTCTTTGAAGGCTAAGTTACACCTGACCCAAGCTTATCCTTGTGAAAGTTGGACAATCAGTATGGAAGAATTAATACATTTGATTTAGAGTAACATTGAAGAATATTGAAAATAACTTTGACTGCCAGAAAAACAAACAATTTTATATTGGAATTACAGCCAGAATGGTGAGATTTCATTTGTCGCCATTGCTGATTCAACTCTTACTGCTAATGAAGCTAAAAAATCAGATTATAATCATAAGAATTTTAAAACTATTAACTTAAAGTTATTAACCCATTCTTCCCTTATTTTAATATAAAGTTATGTGACATCACCCTTTAGGTTAGTCATTTGAATAACTGCTTTGAAAAAACTACTAGTTCAGTCTTAGGCATCAAAGGCAATTCTGGGGAGCGTTCAAAAGGAAATGAGAACCCTAACACCAAATTTGGAGCAGATGGTGAGAAGTGGCTTACAGACAGTGACGTCATCATCAGGAGAACAGAGTCAATTGCATGGGAGCTGACACGCAAAACAGGACGGCTGAAGACCTTTGGACAGGTCCTTGTTTCTGGGTTGATTTGATTCCTGGAAATTGCTGATGGAGCTAGACTGTCAAGTTAAAGAGTGGCCAAGCTAAACATTTCAACAGAAGCAGAGATCTCTAGGTATTTATCAGCAGCTAGAGAACTTTGCAATTACTTCCTGAGAAGGGCAAATCTTGCTTAGGAGGCACAAGTGGTGGGATGCAAATAATTGAACAACCAGCTCAATGCTCTGATGGCCATTTTAAAGTACAATGTACATACCGAAAAATAATTTATTATTTCACACAGTCACTATTTCCTTAAGAACAATAAAAGAGGCAAATAAAACTAGATTTTAATATGAGGTTGTATATACGAATGAAAAAGCTAATATTTAGCAGAAACAATAAAACTGCTCTTTTAAATGTTTCAATTGGGGCTGAGCCTCGGTGGCGTAGTGGTTGTGCGCGGGACTGCGGCCCACTGGGACAGAGGTTCAATTCCAGCAGTGGGGCTGGGTGTCCTACTCCCACCACCGGAGAGCAGTGATGCACCCCCACACACAAAAAAATGTTTCAATAGTACTTCTGAATTGGTGCTCTCTCTTTCACAATTCTTCACTTTTATGCAAGCATCATTAGCTCTGTGATTCATACTTAACCATCTTTTCAATATAGGAGTAGTATTCTATTGCTTTAGAGGTTGGCCAACTGGAGACAGTACTTTTAACTCTTTGAACACTTTAAGGAATTGCATAATTCACTCATAATATCTCATGGGAATTTGAGCTGTAACACAAAGTTGAAATGAATGACAGTGTGTCTCCCATTGACAGTTTGGCACATTTTCCTTTATATTATATGCTTGTTTACTGAAGTAAAAATGTAATATGTCATCAAAGTACACCATATCTTATGAAATGAATAAGTAATTATCACAAGAATAGTTCTGTTCATATTTTAAACCAAAATAAAAATAAGCATTATTACTAGTGCTTAGATTACAATGTTGCACAGATAAACATTTTAAAAATGAGGAATGTAATTTTGTGATTTCGTTATTGGACTGCTGCCCAGGCACACACCTTAAAAAGAACCCTAATTACAAATGATATTTTAACAACTAGTTGATCAATTTACAAAAAAAAAACCAACAAACCAGTGGCATGTAGGTCCTGCCGAACTGATGTGAACTGGTGAATCCCACCTACTGGCTAAAGGTCCACTAGGATCTGGGCAAAGATGACAGAAGCAAAGGATGCTGAGATCACTTGTCACTTGGAATCGAAAAGTAAGATCACTATCTCTTGCTTCTCAAAGGTTGGGGCCATGGCATCTGGGGTTTAAAATGCCCTACTCTTCAGCAAGTTAGATTTTCAACCATTCATTTCTGGAGTGTGGGCCAGCAATCCCAAGTGCCAGTTATGGTTTGGCTAGAACTGTGGCCCAAAGCTGAGGAGGCAGGGTTGCCATGTCCCAGATTTTCCAAAGGACAGAAGAATGGATCCCGTTGAGGTCTTACACTTGGGGTCTGGACCCGTTTGGATAAGGATGACAGGGCAGGCCAAAGCTAAGTTAGCAGAAGTGCTGTTCCAGCAGTCCTGGAATATGGGGCTGAAACTCAATGGTAAGGGGATTTCACCCAAATCCAGAGAGCATGGCCAGAACCAGAGTCTGAAGAGCAGTGAGTGTCATTTCTTAGATGGTCTCAGAGTACAGTGGATTATTTCTAAGATTTCAGAGCCCACAGAAATGGTCTTGTAGGATTTTTTCATTTGTTTGGTTCCCTTTATCCTTATCTTCCTTCCATTTTCTCCCATTTTTAAATGTCATGTCCACCTGTGCCTCTTCTCTTGTTACTTTCTGAAGGCAGATAACTTGCATTCTATATTTCCTAGAGCCATATGGTTGGAATTTGGGCTTGATGTTGACTTTTGCAGTGATATGATGGGATGAAAATAGTTTGCATGGTGTTAGAACATAAACTGACGGATGTGTGCAGGACAAAGGGTGGTGTGTCATGGAATAAATTAGCTCCCTGTCTAATTGGCTGATCCATGATTCTCAGTGGTTTAGGAATGATGGGAGACTGATGACGCAACATTTGCAGGTATGTAATATTGTAATCATGCCCGCAATAAAGGACAATAGAGGGCCACTTCTGACTTGCTCTAACTTCTCTATTTCCAGGAGTCAAGAGACAGAGAGGCTTCCATGCTCCATCTTTTGTTGTCTGTCCTGACACCAGCCACGCCAATGCCACTGTTCATCTGTGTGGGGTTGTATCTATGTTGCAAAGGCCACACATAGATAATACTCAGAGTTATTGGAAAAATTAATAGGTTAACACAAGTCCAGATCTGCAAACAGTGAGGATACAGTCATTGATTTCAGGTAGCAAGCACACCTCTCTGGTCCTCAGCTTCTCAGCCATGTGGTCCCTTAGATTTTCCTCCATGGGCCAGAAAGGCAGACTGCCTATTGTTCTGTATCACAGCTCCATAGTCTAAGGCCAGATGAGGAGACAGTACCCCAGAATCTCATTGCTGCTTTTTTGAGTCTGGGCCACCCCAATGCAATATAATCTTAGCAGCTATTACCTCGTCAGACAGAGATCTTGAGTGTACACTTCCAAGTTCCTAGCGGTTTCTCCTTTATCATCACTTCTCTCTGTTATATGTGAGTAGAAAGCCACACGGACAAAGAAGCTGGTGGTTTTGAACTGCTGCAATTGTGGTTATCAGCCCAATACCTAACTATTGTGCCACTAGAAATGTTGTGCCACTGTAATCCCTGAAGATATGATCTGATGTGATCAATCAAGCAGGTGTAAGGGGGTTATGTCAGGTTACAGATAGGATCCGATGTAAGAGTGTCCTTTTAGCTAACATGAAAAAAAGGGAGAAAATAACAAACACAGACAGATCTCAGTACTGCTAAGAAAAAATAAGCTGAGAGCACAGTGTTCCTTCTGAATATTGGGTGCTTTCATTGAATACCACCCAGACACCAGGGCAGGTGATGCCCACATGGAGTTCTGGAGACAGCCCAGGGGCACAGAGCTTCCTCCAGAGTGGACAGAGAGAGAAGGCCTCCTCGAGAGTCCATGCCGTGAATTTATATGCTTACCCTTCTGAACTGTGAGAAAACAAATTTGTGTTGGTTAAAGCACAATTATTTTCCCTTGCATTATAAAAGCATGAAATAATAAAACAAAAGCTAGCTCTTTTGACTATTTTCTTTTGCCAGCTACAATGATAATAATCCTGCATACACGTGTCTAAGAAGATGATATGGTTCAGTTTCTATCAAGCCAAAATCAATATGTGCTTGTGCATACCTTGAGAACACTGAACAGTAAGCAACACGTCTAGAGTGAAAAATTTAATGTCAAAGATAAGTAACTTGCAAGTTTTGTTAGCAATGTGGTACACAGTGTGTAGATTTATTAACAGGCAATATCTTTTCATTTTTTTGCAATAGGCTTACAGAGGATATAGCAGTAACAAAGTTTGCATTTTCATTGTCTTTGAAATGTGCAGATAACTGAAAAATATAATTTATATTTGGTGATATATCAACAAATTTTTTCTTTCCTTTTTATGGGTTTCTTATATTTTGATAAATATTTAGAAATCTCTTTGAAGCTCTATTTTTCCAATTAACTTGCCTAAAGACACAGGGTAAATTTTACTTTTCCTCTTTGGGGGGCTCTTCATTGATATGCTCTCTAATGTATGATTATTGGTAAAATTTCCAGAAGCAACTCTGAAATATAAACGGTGTACTTTCTGTTTTTACACAGAATATTTTGTTGCAAACTCTAAAGCAGGAGATTTCACTAGACGCAGTTTTGTAAAGCAATGAAAGGAGCCATTATTACATGTCTATTTGGGAATGGATCAAGTAAACTCACTTAGCTCCCTCTCTATCTATCTTTTATAGAATGCTGGGGTTTTTTGAAAGAGGATATAAAACTTTTGTTTGTTTTAGAAATCCTTGATGGTTTTATCCTGGACTTATGAGTTTCTGTCTCTCTATAAATTTTCAAATCTCTGTTTTACCAGGCTCAGTTGCAAATATTTTTCTCTCCAAAAGTCTTTGTGGTTATTAGCCTCCTTAATAAAATTGTATGTGCTTTGTAATAAAGTTACAACATTTTTTATTTTTTTGTGGTGTGTTGTTCCATCTGTTATTAAAGTTAAACAATTGCTGACAGTTTTTGTTGTCTGGATGATGCTGGAATGATTAGTGGCAGTTACATTATCTGATTTTTTTAAACATAGTTAAATATATACAAATATGAAATATATACAAATACTAAAAATTATCTTGATACAAAGCATTGCAGCTAATCCACAGGCAAAGTCAGACACACTACTAATGGAATGATCCAAATCACAACACATTTACATTGAATGATTGAACATGGATAATTCATGATTAGAAACTGTAGATCTTCGTTGGGAACCTCAGAGATCAAGTGATAGACCAGTGATAGCAACTAAATAATTTATGCTATATCCACTTAGCGCTAAAAACATTGCAAATTTCAATGCCTATTCTGGTGGCAGCCATATTTCTCTTCCAACTTCCAAATTCATTATCAAAATGTGTGATTGCTTACATAGCAGAAGTAGTTTGCAAAGATGATTGTAATCATAAAAGTCGTGTAGTTCCAGACCACCTGGACAGTGACTATAGTATTCTGCAGCAACATTTTGGCCTATATAAAAATGCCTGGAACACAACAACTGGAGCAGTAAACCAAAGGAGGCATGGAGAAGGGAAGTGGGGAGGTACACTCAAAGAAATGTGTTGGTCAGTTGCAGAGGCATCTAGTAATTTTGCTGGGAATTGGAAAATTACTTGAGGAAATAACAGAAGCACAATGTATTAAAAAAATAAAAACACATGGCCAATTCTGCAGACCAGTGGAAGGAAAATCAGAAAAGTGGGAATGCAAAGATGTAATATTTCTACTCTACCCAAACTCAGTGTCTTTGAGTCAAGTGTAACATGGCAAAAGCAGAGGTCATATCCAATTTATCAAAAATGTGTTTTCATACATTTAATTTGTAAGGGATACGGGATAATTTAAGTTATAAGGGATAGCTTATGCTTAAAAGATGCAGGAGGGGGTGTTTAAACAGAAAAGGTTATAGCAATAAAGAATTCTGGGGCTGAGCCCCAGTGATGTAAGTGGTTGAGTGGGGGACTGTGGCCCACAGGCTTGGTGGTTCCAATCCAGCAGCGGCTCTCAGGAGCAGCACTGGGTAGCACCCATGACCACCAGAGGCAGTGATGCCCCTGAAAAAAAACAAAACAAAAAAGAATTCTGTTCCTATAATGAATTTTTAGAAGGTAATAACCATGAACATAAATGTATTGAGATGAAATAATTTTTAAAAAACTTAAAACCTACAGAGAATGGTTCATTATTATCTGAAATGTAATGATTTTTATTAAATTTTCTTATTTATAATATATGTCACCTCTCAATAATGAGATTTTTTGTTATTTAAGATAGCTGAGGCATTTTTACTTGCAATGAAAATTTTATAATTATATTCACATATGCAAATAAAGCTATTTTCAAATTATACACACATACTTATTCTAGTATAAATTATGATTTTGTAACAGAGAAAACTCACTCAGAGCAAGCTCAATGCCATCTAGCCAATGGTGACACAGTGGCAGGGGAGAACTGGCCCAGGAGGTTTGGGAGATTGCAACTCTTTACAGGAGTAGAAAACCTCCTCTTTCTTCAAAGTAGCCCCTTATGGTCAGTAGCCCAATACATAATCAATTACCCCACTCCTGGTCATCTTGACACCCATCCCTAACTGTACATTACATTCAAATACAGACAATAATAAATCCATGTTTGCACCTAACAGGATAAAACTAAATGTGTACAATCAAAATGCACAAGCCCATTTACATCTTATATTCTGTAAGTAAAAATACAAAACAAAACAAAAATATTTTGTGGCTATCAATTGTAGTTCTTTAAAGCTTTACACCTGGGACCCTATAATCCTATTAATATCTTCCCCACACCATCTCTTCTCTAGATCCATTAGGAAGAGAGAAATCTGTTCAGTGGTTTGCATCGCTTAATTAAAACTAAAGACAACCATGAATGTGTGTGAGCCAGCCACTCCATGACTTTATCTGCCTACATTTTGGGTACTCAATTTCTAAGCTACCCGTTTCTACCAACTCAGTGTTCTGAAAAGAGAAGTATGTGCTTTCTTTATTTGCTTTACATAAAATATCTTCATTCCAGTTAGAAGCTTGTGTGTCTGCTTCCTTAAGCAAGGTCAAATGTAGAGGAAGCCATCCATCCAGTCAAAAAGTGATGTGCAGCAACCCACAGTGCCAAACTTCTTGATCAGATTGTGGTCTGGCCAACTCTGTCCTGGGCATTGGCTCTAGGTCAAAGGGTGCCAAAGCAAACTGAGGAGTTTCATACAGAACTCTCCCTAATTCAGACCACTGACCTGTCACATTTTCTCCTTGGACTGGGTCATCCCTCAGGTTCATATTCCCCACAACTCAGACCAGCCAGCCCATATTTCCCCTAATCCCACTGAACCTGGTCCACAGATATCAGTGACCAGACTGAAATGATTTTTCATTGCTGCAATCCCTACACTTTCATCCTCACGTGCATTTAAGGGTGTCCTCAAGGTCCTTTCAACATGCAGGCTATGTGTGTGTTTTGGGGGGTGATGGTGGTCGTGGTTGATCTCTCACTTTTACAGACTTTTCAAGCCGAGGCATATCTACAGGCAATCCACTTGATCAAAATTGAAAAAAGGAAATGCCACCTTTTTTCACACTCACTTTCTCAGTGGGATATCTTGCCCATTTTTGCAAATGCAAATATCTTCCCCATCTCTTTTCTAGATCCATTAGGAAGAAAGAAATCTATTCAGTGGTTATTCTCCTTATTTGAAACTAGACGACCATCAATGTGTGTAAGTCAGCCACTTCATGACTTTATCTGCCTACATCTTAGGTACCAATTTTTAAAGTGCCCTTTTCTACCGATTCACTGGTTGGGGCTTTCCATCTTTAAGTCTTCGGTAACTTTGGAGGTAAATGAGATGAGGCCTGTGATTACAGACTAGAAAGGAGTCTTAAGTAAACATGCATAAAGTCTGGCATTCGAATCATACTCACCATAGCGATATATATTAATAGCACTTTTAATATGATTTTAAATGTGTGCTTTTAAAGAGATAAGTTCTTATAAAACTCACACCATCATGTGAATTCATACTAATGATAACCATGTAGGACAGGATAAAACTGATCCTGGGGACTTCTAATATTGTAACTCTTTATGAACATAGAAAGTCCCAGAACTAGTTCTACCCTGCCCTGTATGGTCACTATTAATCTGAATTGACTTGATAGTTGTGTGTTTTAAAACAACTATTAAATAGCAATGAAAAATTGAAAGATGTTATAGTGACTGTTATAGAGCTTAATTTAAAATCATAGCTTATTAATTTGCATGTAAGCAAATGCAACAGGGAAACAGACTTAAGTAGAGGCTCAAAGTCCTTCTGTTTCTCTGTTGCATTAAAAAAAAGAAAAAGAAAAAAAGAGGTGCTGAGCCCTGGTGGCATAGTGGTTGAGTGTGGGACTGAGGCCCACTGGCTTAGTGGTTCAAATCTAGCAGCAGCTCTCTAGAAGCAAGGCTGGGTGGGGCTCCCACTCCCACCAGAAGGCAGTGATTCCCCGCCCCCCCCCCAAAAAAAAAAGATGAAGAAGGTCCTAGGGAGAATGGTGGGGGAGGAAGGGGACAAAGGGGATTATCAAAAGAGTATTAGTATAAAGGAGCTCAAGAAAAGAGAAAATGTATAAAACTAATTGTGTTAGTCCAGGTAGACTAGAGGAACAAATTTCATAGACGCGCATACGGATATAAGGGGATGGTTTATATACAAAAGGAATGGAACACTGAGAAAGCACCCCAACCCAGTCCAGTTCAAAGTCATAAGTCCGATTCTAGCTCCTATCCCTGATACCAGTCTATAATGTCTCCTTCCGACTCATGAAGTCACAGTTCAGTGGGTGCAGAATCCTGGTGCTGGCAGGGGGTCTACCCATGGCCTCTCCAGCTTCAGAGGTGTGGCTCCATCAGGGCCAAGCTGTGTGGCTTCTCCTCTGGCTCCTCAGATGCTGCCATCTTGTTTTGTCCGTGATTAATCGTCTCTGAGACTAACTTCCAACAACTCAGGAGAGAGCTTCTCATCTTCACGAGGGAAATATTGAGTGATTTCCCAGATATATCAGGAGAAAGCCATGCCCACATAGAGGCCTCATTGGCTACTCAATGACTAGCTCCAAATTAATGGGCTAGACACTACGCCTACATCTTCATCATGAAATTAACATAATCACATGACCACCACACTGATTGTGTAGCAATTGTACAATAGTGTTTGATGTGATTGCACTATGGAATGTTATGATATCTCTAAGAGTTCCTTATAAAATGATTAATAATAAAATATAATAATAGCTTATTCCAGGGGCTGAGCCCAGATGGCCTAGTGGTTGTGCGCGGGACTGCAGCCCACTGGGATGGAGGTTCAATTCCAGCTCACAGGAGCAAAGGCTGGACCTCCTACTCCCACCACCAGAGGGCAGTGATGCCTTAAAAAAAAGAAAAAAATAATAGCTTATTCCAAAACTGTTTCACTATTTTTACTTTATTTTTATCTGATTTTAAATTTTAAATCTGAGATAAAATATTCAGAAATTATAATTTAGAAATATCCCTCACAGAAATGTGCAACTTTCTGTTGCATAGAATTTTCATCATATGAACTTATATTTGCCACCACTTCCTTTTGATGAACTAATGACATTTATGGGTTTGAATTTAAGGGTGAGCTTGCTAATCTTCTAGGGTTCATTATATAACTTCTCTCTTATCTTACATATACATAATGCTCAATTTTGTATATTGCTTTAATGTCTTTCTGGTTTATCTGATGTTATAAGACCCAAAGAAAATATTATTCTTCCAATAGTGAGAATGCTATATATATATGAGACATAAACTTATGTATATTTAATTTTTAAACTTGTCAGAAAGTAAAATTGATAAAATATGGAAAATTAATTTTTCCTTTGGTTTTCCCCAATCTTACCTTTGAAAATGAGACAATTTGCTAACTGGCTGCTGTTGTTGGTTCAGCAGCTTTAGCCCTGTTCACTTAATGGGGGAGGAATGATTCTTCTAGGGTCTCAAATGTAGATACCAAACTTCTGATATCCACAGTTTATAAGAGCATATATCATTAGTATGGTAATATAGTACATCTAATAACAGCACTGATACATCACAAGAAGCTATATCTATCAAGGATAATATTTCAAGACACTAAGTTACTCAATGGATGTTTAAGGAATACAGTGCTTAGATTTGTCCAAAGCAATAATAGAAATTCACTGATAAATTATCAAAAGAGATTAAAAGAAAGCAATAATTCCAAGAATGTCAAATATCTGAATCTATTATCCAGGATCCAGGGTTTAATGCTTTCTAGATGATTTCTGAAACATAAAGACTATGCTGTGGTTTATGTAAGGATTATTCAGTTACTATTTAGGACATTTAGATATCAATGTTCAATTCTTATTCAAAAATCAATTTTCTTCTGCTTTGTTAGTAAGCAGTATGGAACGAGCATTCAATGATGACAATGGCTGCACATTATAGTCATTTGCAATAATCTAATTTACATTAAATAGCGTGATTCAATCAGAGGGGGAAATGCATCATTTATTGGTCACTTTATGAAACCCCACAGATCACAGATCATTCAACAGTATACAGATGTTAAAATAAATAAATGGAGATTATTCATGGGGGCAAAGCATGTCATTTTGTATGTTGGATTTTGAGGAAAAGGAAAATTGTAAAATGGTATCTTGGATGGATAGAACATTGTAAAAATAATGAACTTAGTAAAATATTTTACTAAACAAGGTTATTCTTTAGATTCCCAAGAGGTGCTTCACATTTCTATGAGCTAAACAGAAGTTTCTTGGAATGTTTTTCACACAGGTAATTTAAGAAAGACTGTGTGTGTGTGTGTGTGTGTGTGTGTGTGTAGACCTGATGACTTATGTTGGGCTGCAATTTGCAAGGTCCACAGTTAGATACCATCAGTCAATCCAAGGGAGAAAGATCAGGCTTTCCACTCCTGTGAACAATGACAGTGTGGGAAACTGTAGTCACATCATGTATAGTGTATGTGTGTGTGTGTGTGTGTGTGTGTGTGTGTGTGTGTATCCAGTCATGTCCCAGGTTGAGGACATGGACAAGGACACTGGACATGTTCTTGTCTGCCAGATCTCACAGAGTAGGAATTAATGAGATGCTGCAAACTTCTATAGGTTAGACGGAGGTTTTATAGAATTTTTAGCACAATTCAATTTCAGCAAATTTAATTCCCCCCTCATAAAATCAACAGAGAGTTAAAGTTTGAATAGAATTATTCAGCCTTGTAAAGGTGAGTTTATGATTAAATCAGGAAAAGGGAATCAGCACATAGTTGTTGCTATTAAATTCAGGGGACAGTGTCTCATTCCTTTTAGTAAGAGATTTAGTAAGTCTAATGTATGGCTAGCAACCTTATGAATGTTTTTTAAAACCTCAATTTCCTACCTCCTCTGATTTAGGAAATCTATTATAAAGCAAAATAAAATAAAAAAGCACAGCCTGGTTCTATACATTAGTTGCAGCAGATATAGCAGGGATGCTCTTAGATACAGGCAGTTATTTCATCACAGTAAGTCTTTGCAAGTCTTATCAAATGACTGTGGAGGACAATGAAATTGGTAAGTGCTTTTGGTCCTTCAAGAGTACTAAATATTTTGTATATAACGTGCCTGCTATCTGTGTGTCAAATTAGCACCAAGTAAATAAGATATATGGAACCCTAATAGGGAAATTGGCCCATTTTACCATCCTGGTAGGCATACACTTAGCAATATCAAAGACAGAAAGGGAGATCAATGATAAACAAAAAGAACAGCTGGGAGTGAAACATGTTTTTTCAGACCCAACATCTCTTCTTTAACAACCTGTTCAATCCAGAAAACAACTAATTGTGACAGCAGAGGAAGAGATAAACCTTGGCAAAGACATGATGTTACGCAACATGCAACATGAACCTAGAGACTAACGACTGACACATCAAAGCTTTGTGGACTATAGACAGAGAAAGCTGAGTGTCTTTTTAAAGCTTCTTGGAAGAATAGCATGTCTTTGAAAACTGATTATCAGAACTTAAAAATCTTGCTATAGTTGCTTGAGTAGAGCACAGATCAAATGATCATGACACTATGTAACTAAGGGCATCAAAGGAAACTATTTTGATTGAAGAACTTTTTTCTTGAATCATTACTGCTATTTCTCTAATGAATTCCATAGTCTGAAGGTTTTCTGTGAGTTTATTTGACCAATGCGGTGAATAAATTCAAACTCAATACTGAAGTAGAGAGTGTCTCAGAATAGATATTGATGCCCCAAATGATTGAAAGTTTGGATTTATGGCATGTCTGAGCTCTCTGTTCAGCTCTGGGCTGTTAATATTGGTTTTCCTTCTTCTTGTGAGAAGACATGTTTGCATGCTCGCTTCCAAGTCTTTAGAGTTTGCTGTGGAAATAAGTTTCCATTGTTGTTTCCTTCTTCTCTTAACTGGCATGAGAGAACATGCTGGTTTTGTAGGGCAAAACTAGGAAATCAGGGGAGGAGGGTTAAAATTCTGAAGATCATGAGTTCATATCTGACTATAATAGGCTGGTAGAGAGTTAGGTTTTTTCTGGGCCATGATTACCCATGATTAGGCCTTTTGCTGTTTTACGCCCTTGAGACAGTTCCAACTTATATTCCAACCCTATAAACAATAGAAATGAACACTGTGTTGTCCAAACCCATTCTCACAATTGTTCTTATGCATGAGTCCACTGTGTTAATTCCTCTTGTTAGAGGGCCATCCTCTTATTTACTGTCCAGATACTTAGCCTAGCATGATACCCTTCTCCAATGACTCATCTCTTCTGATAACATGCCCAAAGTACATGAAAGGAAGGCAAGCCATTCTTGTATCAAATGATCATTCTGGGTTTACTTCTTCCAAGTCAGATTTGCTTGTCTTTTTGGCAGCCCATGGTAATTTCAATAGTCTTTGCTAGCATCAGAATTCATATGCACCAATTCTTTGTTGGGATTCCTTATTCAATGTTAAACTTTAACATGCATAGGAGACATTTGAAAATCTCAAGGCTTGGGTCAGGTGTACTTAAACTAACATTCTTGTTTTACACATCAAAAAGGTCTTCTGCAATAGCTTTGTCCAAGGTAGTGAATGCATCCTTTGATCTCCTGACATCTGCTTTCAGGAGCAGTCATTGTAGATCCAAGCAAGATGAAACTCTCAACAACTTTAATCTTATATCTGTTATTATGATGGTATTTGGTGTTTATAGTGAGTTTAAATCCATACTGAAAATTGTAGTCCTGATCTTCAGCAAGTCTTTCACATCATCCTCATTTTCAGCAAGCGATATTGTGTCATATGCACATTGCAGATTGTTAATGAACCTTCCACCAATTTTGATTTCACATTCTTCTTCATATACTCCAGCTTCTCTGGTGATTTGTTCAGCATAAAGTTTCAATAACTTCAAACTTCAAACATGATGGACACCTTTCCTCATTTTAAACCATTTGTCATTTACTTGCTTTGTTAGCACAGCTCTTTCATAATCTTTGTACAGGTTCTGGATAAGCACATTGAAGTGTTCTGGAATTCCCTTTCATCTCAAGTTTATCCTTAGTTTATTATAGTCCACATAGTGGAATACTTTAACATAATGAATAACGCACAAGTAAGCATCTTGGTCAGTTTTTACCCAAAATGCATGTGATATCAGTGATGATGCTGTTTCATAACTTTTTCATATCCTCTCTTGAATCCAGACAAACATTTGGCAGCTTGCTGTCAATGTATTGCTTCAGCCACATCGGATGATCTGCATTAAAATTTTACTTACATATAATATGAATGCTAGTGTCTTATAATTTGTTGCATCACCTTTCTTTGGAATGGGTACAAATATACATCACTGCCAGGCAAATTGCCAAGTAGCTCTCTTCCAAATTTCCTAGTTTTAACAAGCAGGTTTCATCAGATTATTGAAACATTCCCATTGGTATTTCACCACTCCTAGAACGGAGTTTTGTCTAATGCCTACAGTGTAGTTTGGGGTTCTTTTTTCAATACCATTGGTTCTTGCTCCTATTCTCCCTCTTGAAACATTGACAAATTAGTTTTGGAAGGATGATGCTGTGTAATCATTCCAACTTATTTTGATGCTTTTATTCAATATCCTGCCCATGGGATCCTTCAATATTACAACTTGACTTTGAATTATAATTTTTAATTCTTTCAAGTTGAAATGTGAAGTGTTTTGAATTTTAGATTTTTAATTTCAATTCGGTGAAATTTTCACTATAATAGCATCTGATAAGCTATTTTACTTCATAATTTCTCCAATTTCTTTAATGATTCTATGACTAAGAGTAAATTTAAAGGTCTCTTCAAGCATTAATTATTTATTTATTTCCTGTCTTTTTTAGAGCTCTTGATTTCTGCATGTACAAAGTATCTGTTGCCACACTTAACTTATCAGGAGTTCTGTCATTAGTGTTCAGTGAGTCAAATCTGTTATTGAAATGTCATCTAAATTTCAGGTAGGAGATATTCACAATTCACTTTAGTATTGCATTGCATACAAAATGAAAGCACCTTGTTTCCTTTTAAACATTGCTATTGTAATTACAAATAGAATGCTCAATCAATCTAAATGCAAGGAAAACATTAACTTTAACTATGAATTTATTTAACAATGTGTTTTGAATAGTTTCAGACAGCTTTGAGATTGGTATCCAGAGATGCTGAGTTTACTATATTCTTAAAATTATGCTTCTCAGTTTCTCTCTTAAATAAAATTATTTCTGTATAAAACTAATTTCTCTTTCTATATGTATTAAATGATAAAATGTATTTATTGAACTCTATAAATTCTTTCAAACCACCACTAAACAACTTATCTGTTTTCTTATATTTGATCAAAAAGTGGTGATATGTATTTTAAAATTAAGGAAATTAGAGAATATTTGCTACTAAAATACACTAATGCTAAATCTTACCACACATTATGCCAGCCAGTTTATAAATTTAGAACATTATTGAATGGATATATATATATATATATATATATCTTGTTTGATAAGACACATTAATACTGTCTAAAATAACCTGTTATATCTCAGATGTTTATTAGATGCTTTTATATGGCTGGTTCTTTGATTAGAAAAAATACTGAAACATATGTGACATTGAACCTTAATTCACAGATTTTAATTTCATAGCATAATCAAGTTTATATTTATATCTAAAAATGTTTATGTTCTTAAATAGTACAATTTACCACAATAGAATAAAGAATTTCATAAAACATTTTCTGATATTGCCACTGCAAGACAATGCTAACACTATTATAAACTTACTAAAATTGCATTTATTTCTTCAACATAATTTTATATAAACAGCAAATACCTGGTATGATAGTCACCTAATCTGGTGTCGTTTTGAGGATTCAGAATGTAGGGGTGGAACCTAGCCTGTCAATCTGGAGATAGACAATGAGACATCTGTGTGGGCATGACCTTCTCCTGAGAATTCTGGGGAATCCAGTACTTCCGTCTTGACGACAGGAGACACTATCTCTCTCTGTGTACTTCCATGGAGACTCTCTACTGACAAGACTGACTTTCCTGGGAGACATAGCAGCTGACAAGACACGTGGGACTACTCTGGTGCCTGAGCCACACAAACCATGTGGATGCAGCCAGACTTTTGAAGACAGGGAAGCCACAGAGAGACCCCTGCCAGCATTGACGTGTTTCCAATGTCACTGGATCCAAAGACCTTCTACCCACTGCCTTCTGATCACTCTGTATTTGGCATCATTGCATGTGTTTCAAGCATCAGAAGAAGACTTTATAGATTAGTATCAGACCTATGGCATAATATCAGACTTATAATCTTGGACTGCACTGGGTTGGGATGTTTTCTTAATGTATAATTTACCTTTATACAAAATTCTCTCTTATATACATATGCATGTTTATGAATTTGCTCCTCTAGTCAACCCAGATTAACAAACCTGGTATATCATGTCAATTGTATCATCATGTATCTGAGCAGAGTATTTATAATGATCCCTGTCCAATCTATCTTTTAATATTAAATCCAATGCAGATTAAATCCAATGCAGATATAATTCAGATATAAAAGCAAATAAATATCTTAAAAGTTATGTGGATCCTCCACACTTTGCAGAATATGAAAATAACACTGATATAATAAAATACACATAACATAAGCAGCTTTATTGAAAAATAAATGTAAATTTTTAATATCTTTCTTTCTCTTTTTTGTATAGACAAGAGATCTTTATATCAAAGAGCAATTGCATAATAGGAAAACATCCCGGGAGAGTACATAAGTCTGATATTACCCCATATGTTGATATCAGTCCATAAATTACTCTTTAGAGTCATGCAGTCAAGCAATGGGATCAAATGCAGGAAGATCACAGGTCAGTGGGTGGAAAGTCCAGTGGATCCAGTGGTGATGGAAGTATCAGCACTGACATGGATCCAGTGGTGGTGGAAGTATCAGTGCTGGCATGGATTTCCATGTGGCTCCTATAGCTCCAGGGTTCCGGCTGTATCAGCATAGCTCCATCAGGCTTGTCATCAGGAATGTCTCACAGATAGTGTCTCTGTGTGTGCCACCTCCAGGGATCTGCTTTGTCTCCATGATGCTTACAAATTAGGTCATCAAGCTGTGACCTGATTGACAGGCTAGACTCCACCCTGTCACAAGTTGACCTCAGACTATGTGACTGCCACACCATATACATATAAAGAAATAACAGGCAGACAGATAAGCCAACTGAAGATGGGCCAAGATTTGAATAGATAGTTTTTCGGGGAAGATGTACACATGCCAAAAGTACATGAAAAAACATCCAACATATATAGATAATAATGATCATGTCAAACAAACCCACCATGAGATACCACTTAAAACTCTCAAGGATGGTATTAATTTAGTGGTACATATCAATAGTTTCCTTAATAACTTTTGAGAATCATTTTTGTTGTTTTGTTCGTTGCCATCAAGCCAGTTCCAACCCATACCAACCTCTGCACACCAGAAGGAAGCCCTGGCTCGGAGCCATCCTCCCCATTGTTTCTATGTCTGAGCCCATGACTGCAGCCAAGGTGTCCATCCACCTTGTGAAGGGATTTCCTCTTTTTCCCTGCCACTGGCTGATGTCCTTCTGCAGGGACTCACCTCTCCCATCAACCTACCCAGAATACATAAGAGGAAGTCTCAGCAGAACCTTCAATGGAGCAGTGTGGTCTGACTTCTTCCAAGATGGATGCTTGGTTCTTTTAGCATCTGCTTCTCCAGCACCTCAAGTCAAAGGCACCGATTCTTCTCTGGTCTTCTTTGATCAATGCCCCACCTTCACAAGCATATGGAGCAACTGAAAACACCATGGCTGAGTCAGGCACATGCTAGTCCTCAAAGTCACCTCCTTGACTTTCAACACCTTAAAGAGGGCTTTGCAGAAGATTTGCCCCATGGGACTCACCTTTTCATCTCTGGACTGCTGCTTCCATCAAAATTAATGACGGACTCAACTTTTTCTCTGCTTATCATAATATTACCAACTAGTCCGACTATGGGGAATATTTCCGTGAACAGTCTGGTTTCACCATGTCTGGTACATCATATTTGTGTATGGCATATTTGTCTAAATAGTGGACCCACACAGTCTTGTCAACAGAAGTCCATGCTTTGTTTTGATTCCCGAAGGGTGTCCTACTACTCTCTATCTGTCTAGGGACTCTGTCCTGGACACCAGACCACATTGTCTTCTCATGCTCTCAGGGCCCCCAGCCCTGACGGTGCCCACAGGGGCCTGTTCGCCAGTGCCCTGCAGTGACTCTCCATTAGTGTTTCACACACAGCAGGATCATCCGTGGTAGACAGCTGCCAGCGGGACTTCCAGACTAAGACATACTAGGAGGACAGGACTGGCTGTCTATTTCCTAGAACTAGTCACTGACTTCCTAGAACTAGTCACTCACTGACTACTTCCTAGACTAGTCACTGAGTGAGGTGGCAGGCACGAAGGCCAGCCACACAGTAACAACCTCACCAGCACTGGCGAGGTGGGCACCAGACTGAGCCATGTCTCCTTCTGTGGCAGAGCTGGCTGAGATGACCTGGAACACCAAGGGCTGCGGGGGACTGGCCCACCTTTGCAGAGTCAGAGACTTGGAGCTGCTGAAGACTGAAGGCAGGCAGCTTTAAGAACAATTGGATGGCTTGGAGATCACAGGCCTCAGTTGGCTATGAAGGGTGGACTTATTGGATAGAGATCAAACAGAGCAAGATAAATACATGTGCCAAGTGTTGGATTAAGAGGATGTTTCATTGACAACCTGTGTCAGAAAAAACCCTAACCCTCAGACCCACAACAGTTGTGAAGCTGGTAAATACTTGCACACACTTCTGGTGTTTAAAGTAAAGTTGCAACCGTGCCTGTCAGTCCAGTGTTAAAGCCACGCCTGAGGCTCCCTTTCAGATCTTCTAGAGTGACCCTGAAGCTCACTACAAGGGCATTGGCAACTCAGAGCTTTGCCCCACCTCACCTGCACTGCTCTCCTGCTTTGTTTCTTCCCAAAGCCCTCAGGTTGCTAACGACAGTGGGCCAAGTGTGCCGGCCTCAGGATGGCCAGCGCCTGGTCACCCCCACCCCAGCCACCACCGGCCCCTAAGTGGACAACCATTGGAAGGGTGTGGGAAGACCCAAACTGAGCATGGACAGACTAGGATCCTCTAGCAAAGGTGAAACCTAAATTTTAGCCTTCATCTAAGACCAAGACATGAAACAGGAGAGAGAAATTCAACCAAAGGGGTCAACTAACACCTTCAACCAGGACTTCCCAGCCAGAGGCATTAAACACGCCAGCTTCTGGGGAGATCAGCTCTCTTTGGCTCTGGTTTTGCGGCAGGGTGGAGGTAGAAGGGTGGGGATGAGGTGGGGGGGTGGGGGATTGGGTACACTTGCAGCCCAGGCTTGCCACCTCAGGGCCTGCTCTGAGTCTTGTAGGGCTCACTTGCACTTGGACTCTTGATCTCTGAACCTCTTGTTCCCTGGAGATGCCCGAGTTCCACAAGTGTGGGCATTCTTTTCCACATGGTTGTGTTAGGTAGCCAGATAGAGCGTCGATCCTCTCCATGCCTAGGGGGACCCTCCAGGAAGTTGGAAGTCAATAAAGGTTGAAAGGCATGTGCAAATTTAGGCACGTGCGCCAGGGGGAGCTCCACCTGGGTAGGTGGTCACCTGGTGGGTCCCAATCTTGCTCAGGTGGGTTTAATTCACTCAAGGGGTTGACCACGCCTCCCAGCCACAGGCTCTTAAAAGGACGGAACCAGGAGACCACCACATCTTTTCCAGCCACGTGGGGTGTACAGTGTCATGAGGGTGTCTGTATTCAGTTTACTGTCCCATCTGAAACTGCTTCTCACCTTTTTAGAAACTCACCTGGATCACAAATGAGACCTCGATGTGAATTCTTTCTCGTGCAAAGTCAAGGACCAGAGAGAGGTTTTGCAGTTTTTCTTGCCAACCCCAATGTGGCTTCCACGTGGCTTGGCACGCTTTCCAGAAATGCCCTGTACCTTTTTGAGACCGTAAAGCCGGAAATGTTTCCATTCCTTCATAGAAACTCGCTTGGATTTCAAAATGTGTGTCGGTGTGAATTCATTCAGCACGCGACCCCAAGAACCCAGGCATCACCCACTCCAAAAGCCTAACACTTCCACCGTGCCCAGGAGGAAAGACCACTGTTCCCCTCAGTAGGACAGCGGGAAGGAGGGGGTTAAACTTTCCTCCAGTTCTTCTGCATGAGCTGCATTGGCTTGGGGAAAGCTGGGCTGACTGAGTGGGTCTCCTAGGTTGTCCCTGCATTTTCACCAGAAGTGCTCCACCCCGCTAGTCTACATGCTAGGGCAGTGGTTCTCAGTCCTCCTAATGCCACCACCCTTTAATACAGTTCCTCAGGTTGGGCTGACCCAAATTATTTTCGTTGCTGCTTCAAAACTGACTTTGCTACTGCTATTACTCATAATGTAAATATCTGATATGCAGGATATATTTTCATTGTTATAAATTGAACATGATTAAAGCATACTGATTAATCACAAAAACAATATGCAATAATACAGATGCACCTGCATAGAAGTACCCAGCGTAAAGACTGTTGCCCATACTACATTATGCTTCAAGACAAAATTTCATTTATTTTTCATTAGAGAAATATTTCAATATCATTTCTATTGGGAATTTATAAGAGTATACAGACAAAGATTTTGTAGAATCAAAATGAAGAATGGACTCAAGCCAGGTGCTTTGATTCACCTGAAATACATCCTTTGGCAAATTGTTAACATTTTTTTCTTTCTTTTATTTTTTTGGGGGGGCATCACTGCCCTCTGGTGGTCGTGGGCGCTACCCAGTACTGCTCTTGAGAGCCACCACTGGATTTGAACCGCCAAGCCCACAGGCCGCAGTCCCGCATTCACAAATTGTTAACATTTTTAACATTCAACCATTATTTGTACCTTTTTTGTCTGTTTGCTTTAGTGTGTTTTTTTCAGTCGTGGTTTTTATTGCTGCCTGTTCTGTGCTATTTGTTCATTTTTCTTAAAAATAAACCCTAGAGCCCCTAATTTATAAAATTAGTCTTAATCTCTTTTATTTGCTATGCATTCCAGTAGATAATAAGAAGACGCAGAGTTGAAGAAAACAGATACTGAAGTCGAGAGTACTGAATTTCAAACTTAGAAAAATTCATCAATGCTGGCAAGAAAGGGAAGGCAGAAAACCCTGTGGAATGTGAATTTATGAAAAGAGAAAAAAAAGCTGCTACTTTCCTGGGTCAGAGTAATTCATTATAGGTGATAATGTTTATGTTCTGCTTTGAAAGACGGATTGAAGTCAATGGAATGAAGAAAGAAAGAGGTGAGCTTTTAGGTAGAAAAAATACCATGGAAATTGCTGGTCTCCACAATAGCTTGATCTTACTTGTGGCATCCTTGGCTGAACTAGCAGGCAAACACAGGGAGTTCAGGAAAGCATGCTGCTCAAAGCTTCCTTCTCTGACATTGAACTGGAATTCTACAAAAAGTACTGATTTGGTTTGGTCTATTTGTGAAACCAAACTAAGAAGTTCTGGCAAGCCAGGTCAGAGTTTATGGCTCTCTGGCAGTGTGTGTGTGTGTGTGTGTGTGTGTGTGTGTGTGTGGTGGCAGCACAAATATATTTGGGAATCTTGTGGCTCAGACAAGTTTTGCACTCACTGGATTCCTCGCATTGTTCTCAAACCTTCTGTACTGCACTTCAATAAGGTAACTTACATCCCTCCTGGTCTTGCTCTGTCCTTTCAGTTGACCAACACAAGGTACGCTCTCTGTTCTACCTTGCATCCTCTGTGAAAGGACTCCATATTTCTCCATTTATCTTGTGACGAGGAAATTCGCATCTGGGGCCAATTTCAAGGTGTAGGGCCGGGGTCAGCAATCTGTTCCTCTTCCGTCATATATGACTCTTCTGGCGTGGATATGTGGCTCTGAAGTCAAATATAAAATGAATACAAAACTATAAATTTCTGTTAAAGAACATCATTCAATAAGGTTGATTCTTTTGTTTACAACATATTTATGACCCTCAAATAATTTTTAAATGCTGTGAGGGACAGAATTGGCTCTTCTGTTTCAAAGGTTACTGCCCCCTGGTATAATGAGATTGTAGAGTATGCGATGTGAATGCAATCAGTAAGAGCAATCCTGCATGAGGGGCCCATCAAGAAGTCAGTGTCCAGGAAAAGAGAGATTTTCTTTCTTAATTTTTCCCCTTAACCCTAACCCTAACAGAGATTTTCAAAGAGCTACCGGGACAATTTCAGAAGGACTCAAAGGACTAGGACTGGTGGTGTGCAGGGCTTTAGCAAGCTAGTCTGGAAAGGCAATAGAAAGTTGTTACTAGGTTTTATGAGGATGGTAAGGGGAAGGGCAAGAGGGGCAGTTAGAATGTCTTAGTGGGATTCAGAAATCACCTATAGATAGAGGATTCACAGAGAGAAGGTCCGCACAAGGACCCTAATTCTATTTGCTCCTGAGTGGAGCTTTACAGAATAGGAGAAAAATAAAATTAAGGAGGGTCTTCTTCCAGCTATGGAAAATAAGCCTGTATACAGGAGCCAGTTCTTTTTGAGAGGAGCTAAGGTGAACATCACGGTCCTCCAAATGAGCAAAAAAAGTTTTTTGAATATATTTCTTTTGTAGGAAGTGTGAAAACCTATTGCAGGCAATCTAATTCCAATATTTCTTGTCCTTATCAGACAGGTTAGAACTGCCAGATTCTGCTTCTAAAGCTGTAATTTTTTACAGAAGTTGCCTGAGACATACTTTTCTTTGGGGGTAGCTCTTTGATTAGAAGTATTAACTTTTCTAGAAGTAGGAAATCAGTGGCAGTGTCCAACACAAAGATGGGATTGGACTGCACAAAGTAGAAACCACTGTCTCTTTTCTAACTTATCCAACCAAACCCATTGCTGTATATCCAGTTGATTGTTTAATATTAGTATCATCTGAGTTAAATCAGCCTGTATTCAGTATGGATTTACTCTGAACCCTTAAACAAGTTCTTTCAGGACGTTGAACATAACATTTGATCAGTCTTCTTAATCTGTATTTGGGCTTCAGATGGATTCAAAATACTCAGTCTTGTGAAACAAAAATTAAAGCAGTGTCTACATTGCATGGTAATTAAGTCTCTTGCATTTTGATTGGAGTAGAGCATAGGCTTATCTGACAATGTGTTCAATGTCTTTTTTAAGGGTTCATGATAAAACCATCTTAAATAGAGTCCTATATAATCCAGAGCATATTTTGTCACTGTAGTGAAGTGAAATTACTTGGTTTGTGTCTTCTATCCATAATCTTTGTAATTCACACTTGAAAAAAGTGTAAACCCATACCCACTGGCATTGAATCAATTTCAACACATAGTGATCTAATAGGATACAAGAGTACTGTCCCTCTGGGTTTTCAATATATTTTTTAACTTTATTAGAGCCAATAACATTTAGATTTTTCTGAGGAGTCATTCTGAATTTGTAGTAACTCCATGCCTAGTCTACTAAGCCATAGTGGTTCTAAATGACAGCATTGGAGCATGCAAATAAGGTATAGTAATCTCTTCATTGGAATTGGTCAGTTTTTCCATTCTGGGGGGTATAAACTAAGCCGTTTCAAGAAGCAGACACATAGATTCCCACAATCTTCATAAAAAGAAGAGCCAAAAAAAGTGGAATGTGTCCTAGATTCCTGAGCACAGATGCAGCAGTAGCACACAGAGCAGCCCAAAGTGGCAAATATTCCAGCCAGGCCTTTGCATGATGAAAGATAACTGCCTGTGGACAGGACACTGACTGACAATGGGGGTGTCCCCTGGGTATTCATCAATGCTAATGGAACCGTACAACATTTGCCTGAGCAAGGAAAAATCCAAGAATCCACTAATAGAGAGACTGAAGACCAGAGACAGATATGCCTACTGGCAGAGCTAAAATGCATTTCAGATAAAATAACTGTATAACTATATCTTATGCTTACATGCAACCTGTTACCCTCCCTAATAATTTCCCTAATAACTCATAATCAAGAATATTTTCTATGGATTTTGGTTTATCCAATGGACTATCTGATAATCCAGGGGATTATCCAACACAGCAAAGAAATTGAGTGCCACAGGAAGGGCGATTGGTATTAGAAGAGGGGAAAGATGGCTGAAAGTTGGAGTCATGTTTGATTGTTCCCTTTGGGGAATTGGTCCTGAGCTGATGCTGAGTGTAATTCTCTCCCTACTCAAGCTGCAAGGGGCCAGAGGTGACATCTGTATGCCATCTTTTTTTCCCCATGTACTAATAATGAAAAAAATACTTCTTAATTTAAGTTGGAGGTCCAACTTCCTTCTGACGTCTGAAGCTAAGAATAATTTTCTCTTCCTTGCATAAGATTAGACAAAGGGCAGAGATGCATTCCATCACCAACCATCCTATCCCAGTGATAGACATGAACTTAACTAAAGAGGAAAGCTATTGGCCTATTCTCTCTCTCTCTCTCTCTCTCTCTCTCTCTCTCTCTCTCTCTCTCTTGTCTAGATTTCTCTTGTTCCTTTTGTTTATTGTAGCAAAAAAATAGATTGAATCACATTATCTAAACCAACAGTTCTCAACCTGGATGTCACAACCCCTTTGGGGGTCAAACAACCCTTTAATAGGTGTTGCCCAATTCATAGCAGTAGGAAAATTACAACTATGAAGTAGCAATGAAAATAATTTATGGTTGGGGGTCAACACAGTATGAAGAACTATATTAAAGGTTTGGGACATTAGGAAGATTGAGAACCACTGCTTAAACAATTTTTTAAATCACACTCTGGTGTGTGAATTTAACAATTAAAAGTTTCATAGTTTCACCAATATAAGGCAAATCCTTATTCTAATAAATGTACACCAACACTAAACTGGCTGCTGACAATAAAGGACCCCACCTGCCTAACAGACTGGCTACAATAGAACCTCTGTCTCCCCATCTAGTGTGTAGTCCGTGTTCTCAAATATTCAGGGCTGGCTTTTTGAAAACATTGAGTCACAGACTAAACTTTTTCATTTGGATCTGGAAACTTGTGTTAGTCTAGATAAATTGTGTGTGTGTGTGTGGGGGAAATCCACAGAAACTCAGATGTATGAGAGTTTTACACACAGGGTAAGTGTACACTAAGAAAGCATCCCTGGAGACAAAAGAAGATGGTGACTTGTTAAGATTCATCTGTCTGGAGCTCCTGTCAAAGGATGAAAAAAGAAATCACAGGCTAAAGAATTATAGTAGGTGCCTTTAATATACCATTCCCTGCAAAAGATGGATCATTGGCTAATGTGTTAGTATGGGTTGATGAGAGAACCAAATTCAAAAACATGTATATGGCTACAAGGGAAAGGTTTATATATAAGAGGAATGGAACCTTGAGAAAGCATCCCAATCCAGCCCAGTTCAAAGTCATAAGTCTGATATTAGCCCATATGTCTGATACCATTCTATAAAGTCTCCTTCCAACTCATGAAGCATGTGCAATGGCACCAGGACAATCACAGGTCAGTGGGTACAGAGTCTTGTGTATCCAGCGGCAGTAGAGATATCCCAGTTCTGGCAGGGGTCCCCCCGTGGCTCCTTCTTTCCATGGTTCAGGGTCCATTAGAAGTATCTATTGGTAGTAGAAGCATCTTAACACTGGCAGTGATCTCTCTGTGACTTTTCTGGCTCCAGAGTTCTGGTTCCATCAGAGTAAACCCATGTGGCTTCTCCCCCAGATCTTCTAGTTTCTAGGACTGAGGGTCTATGCTGCCATCTTGCCTTGTCAGTTAAGGGTCTCCCAGGTATTGAGTCTACAGTCTCTCACCTCCACAGGGGAAATACCATGAGTTTCAAATAATTCTCAGAGAAAGCCATGCCCTCACAGAGGTCTAATTGGCTATCTCCAGATCAACAGGCTAGATTCCACTCCTATACTGCCAGTGCTGAAATTGACACAGATCAGTGACTACCACAGGAAAAAAAGTCAACAAGCAGGCTACAGATGTAAACAGCACAATTGGCTGACTTGACCTAATAGATATTTTCAGAGCTTTCCACCCCAATGCAAAAAATTCACATTCTTTTCAAGTCCACATGGTACATAGTCGAAGATAGACCATATGCAAGGATACAAACTGAAATTGAGTAAATTCAAGCAGACAGAGATTACATAGATATCTCTTTCTCTGCTCACTATGCCATAAGGCTGGAAATCAACAGGACAGTGAGGAAAACAAGGGCAAAATATTGGAAGATGAACAATTCTCTATTGCAAATGCATTGGGTATTGGCCTAGATTAGAGATGAAGTCAGGAGGTTTTTAGATACCAATGAGAATGAATATATGACACACCAGACTATTGGGATACAGCAAAGACATTTATCAGAGGAAGGTTGATACCAATAAATGCACACATGAAAAAAGAAGAGAGACTTGTGATTGAGATGCTGGCACAAAACTGACACCAATTAGAAGGAAGTCAACAGAACAAACTTACCAATAGCAAAATGTTAGATATAATAAAAATCAGTGCTGAGATACAGGAGAAGGAAAACAAGAAAACAATGAGAAAAAAATAATGTAGCTTAAAGTTAGTTCTTTGAGAGGATTAACAGAAATGTGAGACAGCTAGCAAACCTAATCAAAGAAAAGAAGGAAGAAATGTCAATTACAAAGAGGATTGATGAAATAGGTGATATTACAATGAACCTGAATGAAATCAACAGTACAATTAAATAGTGCAATGAAGGCCTGTATCTGATGTCTGATGTACTCTAAGAATTCAACAATTTGGAAGATATTGAAAAATATTGGAAACATATTCCTCACTAGACTATCCCAGATGAACATCAAGAACCTCGATAGACTAATAGCAATGGAAGAAATAGACAAGGTTACTAAGGGATTACCAACAAAAAAAATTTCCTTGGGCCAAATGGCTTCACTGGAAAATTCTACTAAGCATTCAAAGAACTGACACCAATCCTACACAAACTCTTCCAGAACATAGAAAAAGATGAAAAACTCCCCAACTCATTCTATGAAGCAAGTATAACTCTGATACCTAAAGTGGGCGAGGCTCCCACAAGAATTGAGAACTACAGACCAATATCCCTAGTCAACATCAATGCAAAAATCCTTAGCAAAATACTGGCCAATAAAATACAAAAGCACTTAAAAAACTGCAGTGATCAATTGGAATGCAGGGGTACTTCAACATACAAAATACCATTAATATTATTCACCACATTAGCAGAAAAAATTATAATATTGACAGATTAGAAAAAGATCCAACAATCTCCAACATCCATTCTTGTTTAAGTCACTCAAGAATATAGAAATAGAAGAAAAATCCCTCAATATGATACAAGCTATACATGAAAAACCAATAGCCAATGCGGTAGTCAATGACAAAAAGAAAAAAAAAAACAATTCCACTGATAAAGGGGACCAGACAAGGATGTCCCCACTCCTATTGAACATCATATGGAGGTTCTACTTAACAGCATAAGACAAAGAAAAGTCAACTAAGGTATCCATTTGTGAAAGGAAGAGGTGGAATTATCATTATTCATAGACAATATAATTCTATACATTGAAATCATTTAAGCTGCACAAGTTGAGTATTAGAAGCAATAGAGAAATATGGCAGAGTGACAAGATACAAGATCAACAAACAGAAGTCTATTGGTCTGCTATACACATCAGACAAGATCACAGAAGAGAAAATTAAAAAGGTAGTGCTCTTTATAATAGAAAAGCACAAATTGAAATATCTAGGGATATACTTAGCTAAGAAATCAAAAGATTTGTACAAGGGAAATCATAAAACACTCCTACAAGAAGCCAAGAGTGACCTCAACAAATGAAAGTATGTTCCATGCTCGTGGATTGGAAAACTCAATATAGTAAAGATGTGAATGCATTATATGTTTTAGTGGTATCCCAATATGGATACCACCATCCTTCTTCAAAATATTAGAAAAACTGACTAACAACTTCTTCTGGAGAGGAAGAAGTCCAGAATTAGCAGTGAACTCCTCAAGAAGAAGGACTCAGTAGGACGGCTTGCTCTTCCTGAATTTAACACAAATTGTACCACCACAGTATTCAAACTGTTTGGTACTGGTATAATGACAGATATTCAGACCGATGGAAAATTGCTGAAGACCTGGAAATAAAAACATCAGCATACAGAAAACAGATTTTTTGTTAAGGGCTGCAAAAATATCAAATACTAGAAAAAATGACATCAACCTGCAGAAAATTGAAGCAAGACCTTCACCTCACTCCATGCACAAGAGTAAACTCAAGGTGGATCACAGTCCTTGAGGTGAAACTCCAAACAATTAAGTCCATTAATGAAGGAATTGGGACAAACCTGGGAACCTTGGCACAGGGAATATATAGGCTATCCGAAACAGGGAAGGGTACAAATACAAAGGAGTCACAAAGTGACAAGTCAGATATACTGAAAAATTCACCAAGAGAGTAATAAGAGAGCCCGCTGACTGAGAAAACATCTTCAGGAATGACACATCAGGAAAAGGACTTACTACTAAAATGTACAATACTTTGTAAGCTACCCAAAAGAGAAAAACTAACTGTCTACTGAGGATATGGGAAAAGGAACCGAACAGAAATTTCACAGGGACAGAAATGTGTTTATAAGCAAATGTGATGAAAGCTTATGGTGCCTGACTATCAAAAGTTAATGCATCTGGGATCTTAAAGCCTTGAAGGTAAACATGGGCTATCTAGCTCTGAAGAAACAAAGCCCACAGGGAAGAAGCACACCAGCCTGTGTGATCCTGAGGTGTCGAAAGGATCAGGTGTCAGACATCAAAGAACATAAAAATCATATAATTGTAAATTAGGAGGAGTGCAGATTGGGAACCCAAGACCTATTTGTAGGCAACTAAGACATCCACTTACAAAAGGGCTGCAGGAAGGAGATGAGCCAATCAGGGTGAAGTGTAGCAACGATGAAACATACAATTTCCCTCTAGTTCTTAAATGTTTAATTCCTCCGCCTCCATCACTATTGTGATACTAACTCTATTTTACAAATCCAGGTAGACCAGAGAATGTACACTGGTACAGACAAGTTTCATAAAAACAGGGAATCCAGGACAGATGATCCTTTAGGACCAATGGTGAGAGAGGAGATACTGAAGGGTTGAGGGAAAGTGGAATAGAAAGGGGAAATCAAAACCAATTATAAGGATATACTTATAACCTCCTTCCGGCGTACAGACAACAGGAAAGTAGGTGAAAGGAGACACCGGACAGTGTAAGATATGACAAAATAAAGATTATCTATAAATTATGAGGAACATGAGATTCATGAGGAAAGGGGGAGCAGGGAGAGATGGGGAAAAGTGGGACCTGATACCAAGGACTTAAGTAGAAGCAAATGTTTCGAGAATGATGAGGACAACAAATGTACAAATGTGCTTGACAAACAATGCATGTACGTATGGATTGGCATGAGCTGTATGAACCCCTAACGAAATGATTTTTTAAAAAAGAATGCATCCCAACCCAGTGCTGTCCAAACCCATAAAACTAATATTAACCCATATATCTGACACCAATCTACAAAGTCCTCTTTAATTTTAGAAAACACACACAATGATGTGGACTAGAGGAGAAAAGCAGGATCAGTAAGCATCTCAGTGTTGGCAGGGGTCTCCACGTGGCTGCTCCAGCACATAGGACTGCATCAAGGTGGAGCCATGCAGCTTCTCCTCAGGGCCGTCCCGCATGAAGTGAGTCTTTCGAGCTGAAGCAGGGAACTAACTAGAACAGTTGCAGCATGGCTCATTAAGCAAGAGTCCCGAGAACTAGAAAGGCAAGGCTCACCCAGCTACTTAGCTCTCCACCCTTTAATTAATCCCTTAATCCCACATGTGTCTATTGGCAAGGTTGGCACAATAAACCTTAACTATCTCGGAACAATTATAAATTATCACCCTCAGTGAGCATGGACCACTTCCTTTTGTACCTCTGTGGGACTCAGTTTACCTTTTATATGGTGTGGTGCAGGCACTGAGTTTATACAATGGCTATAATTTCTTTCAATGTTGTAGGTACTAGGGACACTTTGAGCAAAGTCTAGTGTAGGCTGGGATTTTGTCAGCACTGAATGGTCCAGTCATACATCTAGCAGGGAGAGATAAGTTAGTATAATTAGAATCTCTTATTGGAAGTTGTAAGCCCTGATGGAGTCGTAAAGAGTTTGTCTGCTAGTTGCAATGTAAGTGATTTAAACTCACCAGGTCCTCTTTAGGAACAAGATAAAGCTGTATAGTTCCACAAATATTTAGTCTTGGGGACCTTAAAAGCAATTCAACTCTGTATGCAGAGTCACTATGAGCATTTTGTTTTTATTTCATTCTTTTAAATTTAAACTTTGTAGTCCACATGAGATGTTGGAAAAGTAGTGGAACTATAGACCCAGCATCTTATAGGGGCTACAAAAATTAGAGAACTCAAACTGTGTTGTTACCCTTACACTTGTGTCCCATAAAGTCTCATTCTACTGGGGTGGAGAATCAGGCAGTTCCAGTGGTGTGAAATAGGAGGATGCGGACGTGCAGACATGTGTTTAAGCTTCAGTTCCATAGCTTTGATTTTAAGGATGATTTAGTCAAGTTTCTTAAACTTTTCCATACCATGTATTCTGGACTCAAATTTGAAGCTATTGAAGGTTTTTGATTAAGTTCAGATAAAGTTATCGAGAATGAGCATATAGGGGGAAAAATACCAAATCTAGGAAGCTTTGACAGATAGAGCCCCCAAACTCACTGCCACTGACTCGTGGCACCCCTATAGAGTAGGGTAGAACTGCCCCTGTGAGTTTCTGAAACTAGAACGTTTTATTGGAGTAGAAAGCCTGGTCTTTTTTCTATAGAGCAGTGGTGATTTCAAACAGCTGACCTGATAGCTAGCAGCCCAACCAGTATAGTAAACTATCAGGTCACCATACCGATAAATAGAAACAAGCAAAAACACTGCAGTTTTTATTCTGCTCCCTCTGCAATCCAAGGTTGTAACTCTTTAATCTGTTATCTAAGTAAGGTCTGCGTTAGCAGCATCAACCTTACACATACAATTACACAGCCACCTGTACTAGCCTGGATTCTTTAGAAAACAAAACTATTACAGAGAGAGAGAGAGAGAGAATTATTAAGAAATTATTCACACAATTGTATAAAAGGAAAAATCCAGTGCTTCTCAAGTCGCTGAGTTGAGTGTTAAATTGCAGGCTTCTCTTGACTCTCATACTATACGTGCTGAGGAACCAGGAAGAAAGGAAGATGAAACAAGATCACCAGCTTGTGGCTATAAAGATAGATGAGCAGGTCAGCAGGTCAGGCTTATCTTTTCAGGGTTCAGTGAACTCAAGGTTGGCAGGTCATATGCAGGACCAGTAAGTGGTATGACAGGACATTGGCTCAAGTTGAAATAATTGAATGGGGTTGTCACTGGTGAAAGGTCAAGACTGAGGAAGGTGCAGGCTTCCCCAAAGTAGCCACTTCTATAGACAATAGCCATAACCCTCAGGGCTGTTACCTGAGTCCTATTATTACTTAGCTGCTCACAAACAATTCCATCGTGGAGATGATCATGTTAGGTCACATCCTGGGGAATTATTAAGACAAGCTACTGAAGATTTCGCTTCAGTTGAAATTTACACAAAACAATTGTCATAGCATCTATGCCAGTATATTTGACAAAATATATGGTATGAACAAATGTGTATCTGTATTTATATATATATATATAGTCATAGTATATGCATCTAGAAAATCTATAGGTAATTTCAGGTCTAGGATATGGAATTGTGTTACTGCATGTGTTGCATTAACACTTCCCATCCATATGCAGAAACGCAGCAAATGCAGCATTGCAGCCCATGCAGTAGTAATGTAGGACATGCAGTAACACTGCATATACGGGCAACATGCATATTATGAAGCATAACAGGCGACTCTATGCTACAGCCCTGTCATCATATTCTGGAATATCATCAGCCTGTATTAATCCTCAAACTATTCAAGCTGCATCATAAGGCAGTGTATGCAGTAGGGCAGCCCACTCAGCCCTAGAGTGTGTTTAGGTTGATATCATATCATTTTTGTTGACCCTCTTTTCCAATTACAGATTTATTTTACAATTTTTTCATAACTATTAAAAAATTTAACTCACAAATGCCACAATAAATATAATTTTATTGGTATCTGTGTTTATTTTGAAATTTACCAGTCGCTGCTGCATTTCCCACTTTAGGCTTATACTCACTCATTAAGTTTGCACAGTTTTTCTGTGGTAAAATTAGGAGCCTCTGCTTATATTCAGATTGGCTGAAACTCAACTATATATGATAGATTATTATATAAGTGCCTTTTATGTGTACTGCATGAAAATTTACTACATGATAAGCAACAGATGATTGCTTTCTGAAACATTTATGATATAATAGCCACAGACCCTTGAGCACATAACTTCAATAACTGCATGAGGAAGTCCAGATGCCTGAAGTCTTCAATTAAGTGCAGGAAAAATAGGCCATTAGGTCATTTTGAGAGAAGAGAAAACTGCATTGCAATTAGAGTTTCCACTAGGAGACGTAGCTTATGTAATACCACTTATAAATAACAAGAGTGGTGATGATAGCAATTGACTATCAATCAGAGCCAAGAATATAGATTGAAGAAGATGACCAGGGAAGGGAGATTAAAGAGAGATCTGATATGTGTGCTGGGATATAGCAATAAAAAATAAGTATGGAATGCTTTTAAAAACGTTGAGTTATCATTCATTTTGTTCACATTACAATGAAAGTACAAAATATTTAAAATATATTTTAATTAGTTATGGTGACTGTGATATATTTACTTTAAAAGATACTTTGGAATATATTGGCTTAAGTAAAGAATGAAGACTGTATTTTATCATATCTAAAATAAAATATGTTTTTATTTATTTCGTGCTTTTATAATTACAATTTGTGTGCATTATTGGACTATTGTCTATTTCTGTTTTTAAAGTGTAAAATATTTTCTTCAGGATTAAAATATATATCTTTAATTGACCACAGTTAGCCTTAAGTAATACTATACACTCTTAGTATGTATGTAAAGCAAAGAGATGGTGCCTGTTAATCTGGAGATATCCATTGAGAAGCCAATGAGGCCTCTATGTGGGCTTGGCTTTCTCCTGAGACTTCTGGGAAATCTTGTGATATTTCCCTCATTAGGATGAGAAGCTATCTTCCCCAGTTGTTGGGAGTTAGTCTCAGAGATGATGAATCACAGAAAAGACAAGATGGCAGCCTCGGAGAAGTTAGAGGAGCTGGCAGAGAGATTACATGGCTTTGCCCTGATTGAGGCAGATCTCTGAAGCTGGAGTGGCATGCTGTTGATGGACCCTGAGCCCTGGAAGCAAGGAGCCATGGGGAGAGTATCCCTGCCAGTGCTGGGATACTGCACCCACTGACCTGTGACTTCGTGAGTCAGAAGGAAACTTTATAGACTGATTTCAGCCATATGGGTTAATATCGGACTTATGACTTTGAACTGGACTGGGCTGGGATGCCTTCTCAGTGTCACATTCCTTTTGTATATAAACCTTTTCCTTATATCCATATGCGTGTCTATGGAATTTGTTCCTCTAGTCTACCCAGACTGACACAACACCCAAACATAAAATAATAAGTGATTGTTACTTTCATCAATTAATTGGATCAACCATTACTTTATTTTATTTTCCATGTGATTTAAATGATACACGTAAAATATATTTATTCTATCTTTGTGTGTTACTAATTAATTAGCAGCTATTATATTGAGCTCAGATAATTAGAGAAATAAGGCCAGTAGAAAACAGAATGAGAAATATTTGAGGATCATAGTCCTAGTTTAATATACTTTATTTTACCCAATTCCATTCGCTTGTATTTAACTATTTGTCAAAAAGCCCTCCTAAAGTAAGCTAGACTATTATGTGACTGATGTGTATTTATCGAATATTGGGTTTATCATGCTGAATGTGTACTTGAAAAAGTTATAATATTAAGATTTTGCATTTATCAAAAGACGTTTCTATCCTGTGGATTTTACATTTCTTCTCTTTTCCAAGGAAGCTAATAAAAAGCAAGTGAAAATTTAGGGCCATAGAAGCTGAGGTAAAGCAAACAGATGGTGCATAAATATGATTGTGAATTCATTAGGTCATGAATATATATCCACATTTATCTGTCATTTCAAGGTGAGAAAACATTTAGATATTGTCAAGGCCATAGAGTTTCAACAGCTCCTTGGACCCAAGGCTGCTAGAATTACTATAAGCAAGACATTTAAGGCATCTGTAAGGGGAAAAGGGAAACAGCTGTAGTTGAAGCCAAGAAGAAAATAGAGCTCTCCATATGGCTCTATGAAATAACTGCCAATAAAACACATTTGCAGCTGGTATAATTTCCTTTATGTTGGAGGTTGACTATTTTTCCAGGTCTTCTGTAAATAATTGTCTTTTTCCAGTAAATACATTTATAAGAAAAGGTTACCCATTACCTGACCGGATGGTAAGCCTTTCACTTTATGCATTATATGAAGGAGCACCCAAATAAAAGCAGATTTTTTTCAAAACTACGTAGTTAATTTTTAAAAAAGCAAAATAATCTATCATCAATTTTCATCAATTAATTGGATCAATCATTACATCAACCTTCAAATGCTCTTTACTACACATAATACTTGTGTCAAATCTGTGATTCCATTCTTAGAAACATTTTTCAAACTCATCTGTTAGGATGACTGTACCTCCCTCATTTTTTACCTCACCTCTCTCTTCTACATCTGGTAATCACTGTCCTTTCATGTCTCTCTTCATTTGCAAAAACCCAAATAAGTTGCAAGGCCGTGAGGTCAGATGATTCAGGTGCATCGGGCAAGAGAGGCCTTTGTTGTTGTTGTTGTTGTTGCCCCAAACTGCCACAATGAGAAGGCTGACTGAGCAAGTGCACTTGTTATGGTGGCAATACCAATCCCTTGACTGCAACACTGTTATGCAATCTTTTCAGATTCTCTCAATGGAAAGCTTGACTAACATGCTGACTTGGTGAAACGAACTCGAATTGCAACCGGAGTTGACATTTTCATTCATTCGGCAAGTTGATGGATATCCAGAATGTGGATTGTCATCAATCAACATTTCACCATTTTAAAAATGAGACGGTTACTTGTATACATCAGTTTTTTTCCATAGCACTGTCTGTGTAAGCTGTGTTTAACATCACAAGAATATCTTCAGCAATTTTCCCCCAAGCAAGAAACAAAATTTCACAGCTGCGTGCTGTTTTCTTCAATCGGCCATCACAGAAAATGAGATTTAAGGAGAATTGCTTTTACAAAAACGTTCACTGTGACCAGAGGGGACCGTCCCAGGTGAAACAGTGGCATACACTAAGTCTGAGCAAGTTGTTGGAGGGTTGCCTCGTGGGAAACAATGGACACTATGAAAGCTCTGAACAGAGAAGTGTTTTCTCTTTTTGGGGGGTATGGGTGAGGGAGTGGAGTGGCATAGCTCCCTAATATATTGCCTCAGAAAAGGAAGAAAAGATATCCTTAAATGGAAGACAACAAGAATGTAGAGATTTGGGTGAAAACTGATAGAAAAACTATTTTTAAACATATCACCAAGGCTAAAAAGAACACATTCAGTTAAATATATCACTTTAAGCAGAATACATTTTTAAAATTCCAGAAATTAATAGGATAAATTTAGATAGGATAACATTAATTTGGATGAAAGAATTTCTGGGTCAGCATTTTTTCAAACAATGGCTTAGATTTTTCAGAGAGGACCTTATGTTATAGAATAAATTCCCAGGCAAATTATCTTTAGTGATTCTCCACTACTTATGAATGAACAAGCAATAAAAATATACTTAGAAGTAATATTTTCTTTTCTTTTTCCATATATGAGGTGTTCCATATTTATTACTATACATCTATATACAAGTATATTTAACAACTTCATAGACTCTGGAGAACATAAAATAAATTCAACATGAAAAACTTTTTTTCTGTCTCTGAATTTATTAATGGAATTGCTTCACTGCAGTCTGAAGTTATCCAAATATTCTAATTATGTATATCAATAAACTTTTCTGCTCTTCTTTTTATCATTTACAACATTTATTCCAACATTCAATACAAACATATTGACAATAGTCCACAGCCATAGAGTCAGGTTTCATAGAGTCATTGATTCTTAATGACCCCATTGTTTGTTTGTTTTTCTGGACCATGATTTTCACAAGACCAGAGAGTCTCATGTGTATTATGCAGAGCAGTTAGTCAGTGTATTTGAACAGGTACTCTTTTTTAATTATATTCTATATTCACATTGACCAGTCTTTTGCTAAATGTGGTTAGGGAAATTTAAACACAAATTTCCATATTTCAATATATATTTAAATTACAAGTTTTTATTCTGGAAACAAAGTTTCACATACTAACAATGGTACTGGAATTTCCAAGTGTGCTGGGATATAATTCCAATTAAAATAAAATTTTAGATCATCTTAATTCTGATGGATTGCATTCTCAACTGTACACATGACAATATACTAGATGTTTCAAACTTTCTGTTTTCAGTAGAAATGCTGATTTTACTTATCTGTTACATAGGAATATTTAGCTTTAAGCATATAAATACAATTGTTTTCTTCAGAAGACATGAGTAAGTAAAAAATTGCTACTTGTATTCCAGTTCATATGCCCATACATTTCTGTAGACCAAAGTACATTTAAACAAGTCTATGCTATTAATGGATGGCTACACACATTTTCTCTCAGTAATGTGTTTCTCTTTCACCACATATCAGTCAGTGTGTCATATTGTGGTGTCTTGTGTGTTGCTGTGATGCTGGAATCTATTGTCACTGGTATTTCAAATGTCAACAGGATCATCCACAGAGAACAGGTTTCAGTGTTTCAGAATAAAATAGAGAAGGAGCTGGTTTCACACTTGGGAGGAATCACTGAAATATTATACATCACTTCAAAGTATTGTCAGATACTAAAGGCCTAATTAATGGAAATAGAATATTGTCTGAGATAGTGCCAGAGACATGGGCCTTTTGGGTTAGAGGGCACTTGAAATGTTGACATAAATCAAGTAAAACCTGTTGGATGGAGCCTTCTGGATCGTCATTTGCTGACAAAACATCACTTAAAGAAAGGAGACACAACTACAAAAATTAGCTAATGATTGGAACTGGGAAAATTGAAAGTCATAAAAAATGAGATGGGAGGCGTAAAGATCAATATCTCAGGAATTGATGAGCTAAAATGGAATGGCATTGGTTATTTTGAAACAGAAAGTCATATGATTTACTGTGCAGGGAATAACACAATCAAGAGGAATGGCCTGGAATTCATTGTCAAAAAGATATTACAATATCAATCATGATAGGATTGGAACTAGTCACATTTGAGGAAGTAAAATCAACACAATTATTAGGCAAATTTTTGCACCAACTACAAAAACTAATGATAATGAAATTGAAGAATTCTACCAACAACTTCAGTTGGAAATTGATCAAATATGCAATCGAGGTGCACTGCTAATAATTGGTGAATGACGTGCAAACTTAGAAAGTTACGGAAAGAAGAGCAGTTGGAAAATTTGGAAATAGTGATAGAAAAGAAGCTGGAGATCACTTGATATAATTTTGCAAGAACAACAACTTGTTTATAGAAAATACCTTTTTATAAACAACAGAAAGTACAAGGAAGATTTGTGTTTTAAAATTTCAGAATTAAAATTGACTTCAGTTGAGGGAAAGAAGGATGAAAAATTTCATATCAGCACCCAAAACCAGGCCAGGAACTGAGTGTGGAACAGACCATTAATTTCTCATATATAATTTCGGATTAAGCGCACCATTCATGATGAAAGTCCTCTTAAAAAGACTTCTTAAAGTCTACTTTAGTTTTCCCTAAACAAAGGAACACTTTGTACTAATAATGTGACACTGTGTGATTTTCACCTTCCCAATATGACCACTAAACACCACAATCGGTGTATAAGCAAATTTTGTGAAGGCTGATGGTATCAGGTTTCCAAAAGATATAGTGTATGGGATCTTAAAGACTTGAACTTACATAATAACCATCTAACAGGGAAGAAATAAAGTGTACATAGAAGAAGCACACCAGTCTCTGTGATCATGAGTTGCCAACAGGATCAGGTATCTGAAGATCAAAAGCAAATCATCATATTGTTGTGAAGGAGAGGGATCAGAGTGGAGACACAAAGTCCATCTGTTGGTAATGGACATTCCTTCACAGAAAGGAAGCATGGAGGGGTTGACTCATGCAGGGTGCTGTACAGCATCGATGGAACACACAACATTCCTATAATTCTGCAATGCTTCCTCCCCACACTAGCAGAGCCCCGGTTTGATCTAAAAGCATCCAGCTATATTGGTGTATGTACATTGGTATAGATAAGAGCTTTTGACACATGGAATTCAGGATAAATAATTCTTTCAGAAACAATAATGGGAGTTATGATTCCATGAGTGTTTGTGGGAAGGAGACAGGGAAACCAATAGCAATGGTGAATATATAATATCCCTCAAGGGGGATGAATAACTGAACTATGGGTGAAGAGATACATCAAATGGTGTAATATATGAAAAAAATATAATATACAATTTATTAAGGGCTCACAGAGGTGGTAGGATGGGTAGGGAGGGAATAAAAGGAATTAATGTCAAGAGGCTCAAGTAGAAAGAAAATATTCTGAAAATGATGATGGCAGCATCTGTCCAAGTTTTGATAGTATTGAATTATGCAGTGCCATAATATCTTTAAGAACCCTCAATGAAATGATTAATAAAATAAGAAAGCTATGTTTGTTACATAATTTCATGTCAACCTGAAAATATATAAAGGATACATAAAAGTGTAGTAGTGGAGATTAGCTTTTCAATCAGGTCACAGTCTGATGGTGACTCCTGGTGGGTGTGACTTTCTTATAAGAATCTCCTCTTCTCTCTCTGTCTTCATCTTTCTTTCTGGCAAGTCATCCTGCTTGCTGCCAGAGTTACTGCCATTTGATTTACATGACTTTGCACAGACTAACTTGAACTTTTCCAGCGTTCTTTCTCATGGCTTATGGCTAAATGGGTCTGCAGGGGAACTACCGACAAGTGTCAGGCTTATGGAATAGAGTTGGTATGGACTGGGCTGGTATGTTTCCTTGATATAGAACAAATTGCTAATATATAGCTCTATCTTATATATTTATGAGCATCGCTGGATTATTTTCCTCTGGTCAACTAAGCTAAACAAAAAAGTAAAGGTCATTAAATAAAGAAGATACAAAGAAATGATCAAAGTGTACATCAGAAGCTACTCTGAAACTTGCCCTTACTCATAGGTTGCTAAAGCCAAATGGAAGAAAGAATGAAATCAAGAGGTTGGAAAAACATCAAAGGTGTAAAACTTTGAAAACCAAAGAGAACATGTAAAACTTTGAAAACCAAAGAGAACAAGTTAGAAACTTAGACTAAAAAACTGAAGAAAATCAAAGCCTCCAGGTGGAATTGTGAACGATTCCATGGATTCAAAGTCACTATATAAAAAAATAGTTAATATTGCCTCATTTCCAGGGGAAACATATGAGCAAGAACCAATGATAATGCAGGAAGAAGTTGAAGCCACTCTGAATGCGTTAGCCAGAGAAAGGCTATGAGTATTGATGAAGAGTCACTTGGAATGCATTCACAAGCTGATGAAGCGCTGGAAGCCCTAGATTTTCTATACCTGGAAATTAGAATGACAGTTACTTGGCCAACTGACTCAAAATGATCCATATTTGTAACCATTCCAAAGAAAGAGAATGCATAATTTTTAGAATAATAGCATTGATATTACATGCTATCAAATTTTGGGTGAAGATCATCCCAAAAGGTTGTAGCACTATCTTGACAATGAACTGTTAGAATTTCATGTTGGATTCTGAAGAGGACATTAAAAATGGTTTATCGGCTGAGCCCCGGTGGCGTAGTGGTTGTGCGCGGGACTGCGGCCCACTGGGATGGAGGTTCAATTCCGGCTCCCAGGAGCAAAGGCTGGGCCTCCTACTCCCACCACCAGGGCAGTGACGCCTAAAAAAAAAAATGGTTTATCATTCTTGATGTTGAATGGATCTTGACTGAAAGCATAGAATACCAGAAAAATATTTATTAGAGTTTTGATGATTGGGCAATGGCATTTGACTCTGTTGTTCATAACAAACTATAGATAGTCTTGAGAAAATGGGAATTCCGGAACACTTCATGATGCTCACATGGAACTTGTACACAGAGACAGTTGTGAGAACAGAATGATTTTAAAGCCTGTGTATCCTGTCCAGTCCTCCATGTAGTCTATTTAGTTCCAGAGGGTAGTGAGATAGGTCACATTTGTATGGTTTCATTTGTTTGACCTTTTTGGAGAAACAGGGAAAAAAATACCTCACTGGGGAATTGTTCTTAAAATGGATGAGCTGCCAACCCAGAAAATTGTTCAAATAAAACCAGGAATCGAGAGCCATGATTTCTCACACACCTTTCTAGTGGTTAGATGTCAATATCACCAAGGAAAAATCAAAATGTGTCAGGTGAGAATCTAAAGAATTGAGAAGTACCATATTATGCAATTGAACTGAAAGTATCCAGATTTCATAAATGTATTGATATTATACAATCATGTGAAAGAAAAATGCTGAATATCTTCCAAGTTTATGGAAACAGTACAGGTTAAGTGAAGGCTCCCAAACTCTAGCTTTGGTAGGTTTGTTTTAAAGTTTAATAGATTACTATGACTCTTTGAAGAGTAGGCAAAATATTTTTAGACTTCTTCAATAGATGACCGTGTTAGTCTGAGTAGACTAGAGAAACACAATTTATGGACACTCCTATATGTATAGGAACGAGCTTTATATATAAGAGCAAGTGAGTATTGAGAAAATCTCCCAGCTCAGTCCACATCAGGTCCATGAGTCAGGTGTTAGTCCATGTCTGATACCAATCCATAAATTCCTCTTCAGATTCACAAAGCACGTGTAATGAAGTCAATACAGGAAGATCACAGATGAGTGAGTAGGAAGTCTTATGAATCAAGTGGTGCTGGAAGCATCTCAAATCTGGCTGGGGTCCCCATGTGGCTTCTCCAGCTCAGGGATCTAGCTTTGCTCCCTGTGTCTTGTCAAAGACTGTCCCCTGCCCCCAGTGAGCTATTAACTTCTTAATACCTCCAAAGATGCCATCAAACTATGACTTCATTGGCAGGGTACATCCTACCTCTTCCCTCCTAATCTCCTCAAATTGCCACCAGGTTATAAAACTACCACCATGACTTTCAAAAATGCTTCAACATAATACATCATAAACCATGATTATAGATCTCATGTTGCCCCATGTCATTATTAAAAGATAGGTATTTTTAAATTGTTCCATAGAAAATAAAGCAGAAAAAATAGTGAAAAACTAGGAGGCAAAGGACATTTATAGAGGTCTACATAAAGACAGGTATATATGTATATATAACAATAGGGAAATAAATTGATGTACATATATTTATATGTTAAGTATTAAGGTAGCAGACAGACATTGGGTCTCTACTCAAATACTCCCTCAAGGCAAGAACACTTTGTTTTAATAATTCAACATTCTGTGATGCTCATCTTCCCAACACAATCGCAGAAGACAAAATGGGTGCATAAACAGATGTAACGAAGAAAGCTGATGGTGTCTTGATATCAAAAGATACAGCATCTGCTGTCTGAAAGGCTTAAAGATAAACAAGCAGTCACCTAGCTGGGAAGCAACAAAGTCCACATGGAAGAAGCACACCAGTCTGTGTGATCAAGAGGTGTCCATGCAATCAGTTATCAAAGATCCAGAACAAAAATTATATTGATGTGAATGAAGAGCAGGGCAGAGTGGAGATACAAAGACCATCTGTAGACAATTGGACATCTTCCTCAAAGAAAGATCACAAGGAAGAGATGTGTCAGTCAGGTTGCAGAACAGTACTGATGAAATATACAACTTTTATATAGTTCTCCTACCTGCTATCATGACCCCAATTCTACCTTACAAATCTGGTTAGACCAGAGCATATACACTGGTACATATAAATCTCAAAACACAGGGAATCCAGGACAGATCAAACCCTCAGGGCCAATAATGCGAATGGGATACCAAGATGGAATGGGAAAGTTGGTGGAAAACAGGAGAAACTACCATAATGATAAACATATTACCCTCTGTTAAGGGGACAAACAACAGAAAAGTGAGTGAGGGAGACAGAAGTCAGCATAAGATGTGAAAAAAATCTATAAATTATCAAGAGTTCATAATGGAGAGAGGATGAGAGGGATAGGAGCTGATACCGAGGACTCAAGTAGAAAGTAAATGTTTTGAAAATGATTATGGCAACATATATATATATATATATACACACACACATACACACACACACACACATATATATATATATATATATATATATATATACACACACAAAGGTGCTTGGCATAATAGATGGGTGTGTGGATTGTGGTAAGAGCTGTATGAGCCTCCAAAAATGATTTTAAAAATACTTGCATGTAGATTACTTTTCTTTGAGAAGTATAGCTGCACATTTTAACAAAAATACACTTTTTCAGTACATGTTTGATAGAATAGAAATGAATGTGACCCTACCATTCACATATTATAAATATACTACAAGTAAAGTGAAATTGATATATAAGACCCATTTTTAATAACGCAAGATGAAGAAGATGACCATGGAATCCAAACAGACCCCCTGCAAATTTCCAATTTCAGAGCTCGCTAAGGAAAATTATGATTTTTCAGAAGCAGCAGCACACCTTTGGGGTTAAAAAAAAACAATGCTCCATTCTTACTTAGAAGAAAGGGAATAAGATGTCAAGACTTTTATGGGTTTATCTGTACCAGATTTATCTCCCAAGGAGAAGCTAACAAAGTTAGAAGGAAGGAGATTCCCCTTAGATGTGACATTTGTGTTGTCAGCTGTCTGTTAATTGAGTAAGTGTGGTGGAAATTTCTGAATTTTGAGCAGTAATATATCTATGCGTACTGCAACAGGAAGGAATTAATAACAAAAACTCAAAATACTTACCATGTCAAATAGAATGTAACTGAGAACTAAAGCAAATTTATCTTACATATTTCAATAAAATCTTAATTAAAATTTGAGTCACATTTTTTCAAGATTACAATAATTAAAATGACATTTGTGGTTATATTAAAAAAAGAATATATATTGATGGGTTTTGGGTTTCCAATCTGCACTCACCCTCATTGACAATGATATGCTTTTTAGTTCTTTGAAGCCTGATACCGGATCCCTTTGACACCTCCCGTTCGCACAGGCTGGTGTGCTTTTTCCATGTGGGCTTCATTGCTTCTGAGTTGGATGGCTGCTTGTTTACTTTCAAGCTTTTCAAACCCCAGACACTATCTCTTTTGATAGCCAGGCACCATCAGCGTTCTTCACCACATTTGCTCATGCACATATGTGTCATCAGTGATTCATATCAGGAAAGTGCGCATACAATGGTCATGATTATTAGTTCTTCAAACCTGATAACTGATCCCTTTGACACCTTGTGGTCCCATAGACTGGTGTGCTTCTTCTATGTGGGCTCTGTTGCCTCTGAGCTGGATGGCCACTTGTTTACTTTCAAGCCAATAAGTGAAGCAACATCCTCCTCTTACAAAGAGGTTGCAGCAAGGAGATGAGCCAGTTAAGGTACAGTGTAGTAGCAATGAATTATGCAACTTTCCTCTAGTTCTCAAATACTTCCTCCCACCCACTATCATGATCCCAAGTCTAGCAGAAAAATCCAGCTAGGTCGGGGATGTACACTGGAGGCAGAAGCTTGGGAAATTTAATAGATGAACCCTCAGGACTAGTGGTGGGAGTGGAGAAACTGGTAGGGTGGAGGGATGGTGGAATAGAAAGGGGGAACCAATATCAGGGATCTACATATAACCTCCTCTCTGGGATACGGACATCAGGGAAGTGACTGAAGGGATTCATTGGACAGTGTACGATATGAAAAGTTAATAACAATTTGTAAATTATTAAGGGTTCATGGGGTTTGGGGAGAGGGAGCAAAGCAAAATATGGGGAGCTGGTACTGGGGGTCTAAGTGGAGGGATGGTGTTTTGAGAGCGATGATGGCAACAAGTGTGCAAATGTGGCCTGCATACAATTGATGTATGTATGGATCATGATGGAAGTTGCATGAGCAACTTATATAAAGTATTTTATAAAAAAAGGAAGGGGAAGGAGGAGCTTATCTCAAAGGCTCAAGTAGAAAATATTTCGAAATGATGATGGCAACATGTGTACAAATATGCTTGATACAAATGATGTATTGAATTAAGTTATAGGAGCTTTTAAAGCCCACAATAAAGTCATTGAGGAAAAAAGCATATGTAGAGGGAGGAAAAGGGAACACACATGCATACACCTCTCTACAGGGGGAAGGGCAGCAGAAAACATGGGGGAAGGGAGACAGTAGTCGGTGTGAGAGATGAAAATAATAAAAACTATCAGGGAGTTATGATAGTGGGAAAGAAGGGGCGAGGAATAAAAAAAGAGCTGATACCAAGGCCTCAATAGAAAGTAAATGTCCAGCAAAGAATGATGGCAATGTGTGTACATGCAAGCTTGATTCAATGGATGTATATGAATTGTGATATGAGCTGTACAAACCCCCAACAAAATGATTTTTAAAAGCACATAAAATCCCTTCATAATTTTTAAAAGATAAAAACTTTTCTTATAAAATAGAGCAAAACATAAAGTATGGGCATGCAGATCATTAAGAATAACTAATATATAACCAACCTTATTCTGTGTACATGCTCATAGAATGAAATGGTGAGATGAAGTACTGTGAGATGAAAGGATGTCAATGAAGTTTAAAAAGAATTAGCACCCGGCTATCAAAGATAGAGCGTCTGGGGCCATACAGGTTTGAAGGTAAACAAACAGTCATGTAGGTCAGAAACAACAAAACTCACATGGAAGCTGGACAGCAGGCTCTGTGACCACAAGGCTTCAAAGGGATTAGGTATCAGTCATCAAAGAACTAAAAATCATATCATTATAAATGAGGAGGAGTACAATTGGGGAACCAAGTTCCATCTGCAGGGGAAGTGACATCTCCTTACAGAAGGGTGGTTGGGAGGAGATGAGGCAGTCAGGGCACACTGTAGCAACGATGAAATATGCATCTCTAGTTCTAAAATGTTTCCTCACTCCCGCTATCATGATCTGAATTATACCTTACAAATCAGGTTAAAACAGAGAATGTACACTGGAACAGATAGGAACTGGAAACACGGGAAATACAGGACCAGTGATCCCTTTAGGACCAGTGGAGAGAGTGGTGATACCGGGAGGGTGGAAGATGGGGTAGAAAGTGGAAACCAATTATAAGGATCTACATAAAACCTTCTCACTGGAGTACAGAAAAAGGGAATTGAGCGAAGGGAGACATTAGGCAGCATTCAATATGACAAAATAATAATAACTTATAAACTATCAAGAATAAATGAGGAAGGGGGGAGTGGAGTGGGAAAAGGAGCAAATACCAAGGACTTAAGTAGAAAGAAAATGTTTTGAGAAGAATGATGATGTCATAAAAAGTACAAATGCACTTGGCATACAATAACGGTATGTATGTATGGTGCTAAGAGTTGTATGAGTTCCTACTAAAATAATTTAAAAAAAAGGAGTAGCACTGCTTCCCAGTCACACAAGCTGCTTCTCAGTCTGTTGGCTTCTGTCTTGCAAGTACAAAAAGTTCTTTAATTGTTGGTAGTTGCTATCAAGTCAGTTTCAACCAACAGCACACCATTGTTCAACAGAAGAAAATATTTTCTATATTGATAGGCAATATCAGATAGATAATATTTGATAGTATCTAACAGGTAGGATTTGATAGGAATTCATAGGGGGTGCTCATTTAATAGAACTGCTTTGGAAAAGTAAATTATTTAATTAAAGATAGCTCAGATATGGCAGGTGAAGTAAATAATTTTTCTATTTGGTCTCTTTGGGAAGGCCAAGATTGAAAGCAATGTGAAGACTGGGATTTATTTTAAAAGATAAGCACTTTACAAAATTTTAAGAAGAAGAAAGTGAAAATTACTTTAATATTTACAATCTTTCCTATGTAATTTGACTAGGTAAAGGAGGAGTTAGAGGAAGAGATAGCATTTAGAAGCTTATTAAAATGCAAGTTTATGATCCTTAAAACATAGGTAAATATTACCCTTGTGAAGGATAATTAAATTTTAATTACACATCTAAATGAGAAAATGTGATCTGAAATGGAAACTAAATATACACCATAAAAAGATCTTAAAAATACCAAACTCTAAAAGATTACATCATTTAAAGAACTAAGAAAGCTAGAAGGAGAACCAGAGTTGGCTAAGAGAATGAGAATTCAAATAAAAGAACCCTTTAAAAATTATAAGACAATGATGCATGCACCTGAGTGGTGGCAACATGAACAGCATTTCAACAGAAATTTTAAGGGTCATTCCACTTTCTATTTAAAGTTGAAGGTATTTTAATTTTTCCAGTTTATTACTGTGTCACCTTTCAGATTCCACTCAAAAATTATTCACAGAAAGTGTTTCTATTGTATAAAAAAATCAGGTTTAATGCATTCAACATTCACCAGTTAAGATTTTATAGGGTGAAACAATGTGTAATCTTATCTGACTACTAATCACATGATGTACATTTTCATGTGAAATTAATTCATGGAAAATATTGCTATTCATAGGAGCAAATATAGTTCTAAAATAAAATAAACATTTTCAATGGTATATTACAGTCATGAACTCATAAAGAAACCTTTCTAAAGTCATGTGTCCACATGTTCTAACGTCATGTGTCCACATGTTCTAATGTCATGTGTCCACCCTTTCATTTACCCTGTTTCTTTTTGAGGAGAAAGGAATGAAATCAGCATCTTGAACATGGACTTTCAACTTACTTTTTCGACCTTACACATAAATAATATTAAGTTTTTCTGAAATGTATATTGAAAATCATGCCACAGAAATTGTTAGTGTGGTTTTGTAAATGATAGGAATACCATGTCTTACTTTCTATAGCTACACCAACAGTAAGTGGATACCAATTCCACACCAGCAAAAGGCTGATTTCTGAGCAGAGGTCAGACATGCCTCTACCATGCAACATTCTTCAACCTACTCTGGCACCTCCTGACACTCTAATTATCAACTGGATTTGATTATGCACTGCAGTAGCCAAACATAACTCACAAACAAAACTCATATTGCAGGTGGTGGTGATTAGGGGAATTAGCAGATTGTATTTCATTATCAGAAACATTAAGGATGCATTCCTATGACTGTGGCACCTCTGCTCAGTCATGTCAGCTAGCATATGTTTCCCTTTTCCTCAGTCGCTTGGCATCTGTCATACAGGAATAAGTGTAAAAAAATTGTCTTGTTGTAAGGTGCCAGAAAGTTAGTTTCAACTCACAGGACATCTATGCACAACAAAACAAAATATGGTCTATTCATCTTCACAATGTTTCTTATGTTGGAGCCCAGTGTTCCCACATCCACAATTTTTTTAATTAAAAGATCATTTTATTGGGGGGGCTTCCAATGCCTACTACAATCTGTACATCAATAGTATTGGGCATATTTATGCATATGTTGCCATCTTTCTTTTCCTCACATTTACTTTCTTTTTTTTCTTTTGAAATTGGTTGTGGTAGTGATTGTACAACACTACTTGAACGAATGAACTATAGGATGGCTTGCTGTTTTGGTTTGTTTTAAATAATTTTATTGGGGGCTCTTACAGCTATTATAACACTCAGTACATCATCTGTATTAAGCACATTTGTACACATGTTGCCACATATATTTCCAAACATTTTCCACTTGAGCCCTTGGTATAAGCTCATCTTAAAAAAAAAAACCTATCTCCTCCCCCCTTTTCTTAAATGAATCATTTTATTGGGTACTCACACACCTCCCCTCATGATTCATACGGCTATCACAATGGTTCTTATCTTGGAGCCCAGTGTTCCTGCATTTCATCAAGGTTCTCCCACTTTTTTGCGGCCCCTCCACTTTACCATTCGTGTTGGTCTTCCCCAGTTACTGGTTTCTTCTGATAACATGCCCAAAGTACGAAGTCTCAGTATCTTTGGTTCTTAGTTTATAGTTCCTCCAAAACATGTTTTTCCTTTTAACAATCAATTGTATTTCAACATTCTGTGTCAACACTGTAGATGAAGCACATCCACTTTTCTTCATTCTTCCTTACTTAATATCCAAATTTCACATTTAGGTGAATCGACTGAGAATATAATGGCTTGATTCAGTCACAGCTTAATCCTCAAAATAGCATTCTTGCTTTTCGACACATTAAAGGGATCTTGCACAGCAGATATAACAAATGCAACCAATAAGACTCTTTGATCTCAACTATAGCTCCAAGAGTATTGATTGTGAATCCACAAAAGAAAAAATACTTGAGTGTTTCAAGCTTGTCTCATTTTTCAGGGTGTTAGTATTGGTCCAGGGTGGGGATATTGGTTTTCTTTATATTAAGTAATAATCCATACTGAAATCTGCAAACCATGATCTTCATCATGTGCTTTAAGTCCTACTCATTTTCAACAGCAGGGTTGTTTCATCTGCATGTTGAAACAAAGGTTGTTGATAAGCCTTCCTTCAACAGTGATGCTGAGTTCTTTTCATACAATCCATCTTCTCTGATATTTCCTTATAATACACATTAAAGAAATATGGTAAAATGATACAAACCTGAAACACATATTTCCTGATTTTGAACCATGAAGTATTGCTTTGTTCTGTTCAAACTTCTGCCCCTTGTTCCAGCATGGGTTCCCCATTTGCACACTAACTGTTGGGAATTATTCCCAAGGCTCTTTATAGTTTGTTATGATCCATATAGTCAAGTGCCTTGCATAGTCAAAGAAACACAGGTAAAGAACTTTCTTTTATTCTCTTCTTTCAGTCAAGATTCATCTAACATCAGCAATGATATGTCTTTTTTCATTTTCTCTTCTAAATATGCTCTGAGATCCTGACAACTTATGGAGAATGTACTTTTGTAATTGTTGTTGGATAAACTTCAGGAAACTTTAACCTGAATATAATATTAATATTTTTCTATGATGCATATATTCTGCTGGGTCACATTTTCTTGAATAGATGCAAATATTGATTTGGTCCAGGGATTCATTAGCTTGTTAAAAATTTCATTTGGTATTCCATCAATGTCTGGAGCCTCGTTTTTGGCTAAAGTTTTTAGTACAGCTTGGACTTTTTTTTCAATCATTGTCGGTGCTTCTTGCTCAAATGCTCATTACTGAAGGTGTTGAATATCATCTAGCTCTTTTTGGTACAAAAGCTTTGTGCAGTCTTTCTATCTTTTTTGGCAGAGTGTATTCTCTCCATCATCTTTGGATGATGATTCCTGCATCATTCAATATTTTTTCATTGTTTTTGTTTTTGTTAAGTGCCATTGAGTTGGTTCTCACTAAGAGCAGCTCCTGCAAAGAAAAGAATCAATGTCTGATTCTGTGTCATTATGCAAATTGCTCTGATATATGAACCAAATGCTGCAGCCACTTTGTCAATCCATCTTTTTGAGGGCCCAAAGAATCTACCAAGATTGCAAGTTGAAGATTGAATTTTCCATTAGTTCTTCTAGTTTAAGATATGCTGAACATGTTTTTCCCTTTTGGTTTTTTAATACTTGTTGTTGTTGTTGCTGTTGTTATGTCAGGTCCAAAACATAGGGACGGTATACACAACAGAATGAAACACTGCATCCTCACAGTTGTTCCTATGCTCAAGCTCATTGAGGTAGTCATGGTTTCAATCCACCTCCGTGAGTGACTTCCTCATTTTTGCTGTCCCTCCACTTTACCAAACATGTCCTTCTCTAGCAAACAGTCTCTCATGACAACATGTCCAAAGTAAAGAAGGCAAAGTTTTGCCATTTTTGCCTGCAAGGGTCACTCTAGCCCTATTTATTCTAAAACAGATTGGTTTGTCCTTTTTTGCAGTCCATGGTACTTTCAATATTTTTCTCCAGCATCAAAATACAAATGCATCCATTCTACTATGGTCTTCCTTACTCAATGTCCAACTACTACAAGCATATGATGTATGTCTTAAGTCAGGAGCCCCTTAGTCCTCAAATTAATATTTGTTCTTTAATTGTCTAGAGATATCTTGTGCAGCATATTTACCTAGTGCAATATGTTGTTTCCTCTCTTTAAAGCTGCTTCCGTGAGCATTAATTGTAGATGCAAGCAACACAAAGTCCTGGAAAGCACCATGGACTGCAAAATGGATGAACCAATCTGTTTTAGAATACATAAGGCAAGAGTGATTCTTAGAAAACCCATGTTCAGTTGTATTTTGATTTCCCTATATATTGAGTCAAAATCCAGATGAAAAGTTACACTTCTTGATCTTCACCATCAAGTACTCCAATTTTTCTTCACTTTTGTCCAACAAGCTTGTGTCTCCTGCATATCACAGTTTGTCAATAAGCCTTCCATCAATACTGATGCCACCATTCTTCATCATATAGTTCAAACTTTCTGATGATTTGCTCAGCAAACTGTTTGAACATTTATGGTGACAAGATACAACCCTAACACCCACTTTTCCTTATTTTAAACCATGGATTACTCCTTGTTTTGTTTGCACAACTGTTTTGATCCACATACAAGTTTCTCATGAACACAAAAAAATGTTCGGGAATTCCCATTCTTCTCAAGGTAATCTATAATTTGTTATGATCCAAGAAGTTGAGACTCTTTGCATAGTCAATGAAACACAAATAAGTATCACTCTGGTATTCTCTGCTTTGAACCAAAGGCCCATCTGACATCATCAATGGTATCCTGAAATCCACAAACTCTTCTGAATCTGGCCTAAATTTCTGGGAGTTACCTATGCACTGCTGCAACCATGGATCAATTTGTTGTTTTTCATAATTTCTGGCACCTCTTGAATGGCAATTTGTTGTACTATGGTGTCTAATGTGGTATAGCAAATGCCAGCAAACTCACCCAAGTTGGACAGCTGTCAGCAGAGCTTGAAGGGTAAGAACAGACAAAGAAGTCAAACTCAGCTCCCCATTTTGGTGAAAGAATTCACTGAAAAATTTATGCATATCTTTCTATCTGTCTTTGCATATTTCATTATAATAATTTACTTTATCTTTTCTAGCCGCCCTTTGAACATTTAGGTTCAGCATTTCAATTTGATTATTCATCCTTGGTGATATTGGAAATTTTTTCTTCCAAAATTCCCTTACCATTTTAACTGTCGCCTTTTATTTCCTCTTGTTCAGGGACGTCTAGTTCGAAGATTGTTTCACTTCATGGGATTCCACATGGTCCTCAATCTTTCTTTTGATTCTTCCACTTTTTGTTTATTTCTCTCTTTTGCTAAATTCTGCTTGGTGTGGCAGAGATGACTGGTTCGATTTTGCACATCCTCCATTCTATTGCTGTGGTCACTCACCTTTTCCTTTATTTCTGAAAAGCCATTCTTAACTCCTGGATTTCCCTGCAGTGTGACTTTTCTAGTATCTCTATTTTTCATCAGTTTTATGACAGCATTATTTTGCATTATTTCTCCACAGACCAAGGGTTGCTTCTTCGGTCAACTTGGATCATCTTCAGGAATACATTTTTGTTTCTGGAGATTTTTTCAATAGCTGCTGATATTGGCCATGGTTGTGTCACCTACTGATTGAGTTGAAGGCAGTAACGAGTCTTCTGAGATGTGCAGGAGAATTGGCTGGCTCGTTAAGTTAATGGAGGATCAGATAGGCGCTAGATGATGTGGAGGGAGAGATAGCCGGCTGAGTAGGGGGATTATGTCATAGGTGCTTGGGAGGTTTTAAGTAATGGTGTTAATCATAGAGACTTTCCTGCTAAGTTATTTTTTATGAGTTGTAGAAGAGAGTTATGGGACATGTGATTACACTTTGCAAATTAAAGGACATTATGTGTTACTGGGGTGGAGAGAACAGGTTTCCCAGATTATGGTGGCTAAGATTAACGAGAAGTATATTTAGTCTACCAGAGTCCCTTGCATATTATGTAAGGAGAGTGTAATTCTTCCATTATTGTGCTTGTAGCAGTGTATTTATGCACAATTCAGTACTAGCCAGTACGATTTTTTTCCTTTGAGTAACAAAGGGGGTCTTTATTACAGCACAGTCCAAGTGCAAGAAGCAGTCGGTCCCATGGCAGGGCCAGGCCAGAGCCTCACTAGCCAGAGGGCAGGCTGCTTTCCCCCACCAGGACTCTTCAGGGACACCCCTGTCCTACATTTCCCTCAAAGCAGAAAAGGGCTCAACATGGCCGCTTTTCATCATCCCATCTTCTGGGTCAAACAGGTCCAGCCAGGCTCTGGGGGAGGCTGTTGCTAGAGGGAGCTGTGTGTCAGCTGTGTGTGTCAGGGGAGCAGGCTTCCAGATGGAGATTCCCAACTGGGAGTTGGAGATGAGAGCGAAGCTTCCACAAATGTCCTAGGTTTCCGGGTCCCAAAAGCCTGGGGTTGCAGAACCTGTTCCTCCTTTGGCAACCCTTAAAGACCTAGCTCAACCAGATAGCTGCCAGTCACTAACGCATCCCAGCCACTGGCACCTGCTGCTGCTTGCGGATCTTGTTGAAGAGCTCCATGTACTGGACCATGGTATCTGTCCAGCCGTACATGGCATCGTGTCTGTTCCCGAACACGGATGGAACCCCTGCATGTGGCTGCTGAGAAAGAGCTGGAAGAACTCGATGAGCAGGCTCCAGCAGTCACTGGCCACAACACAGGGAACATACTCCACCTTCACGGAGATGCCCCAGGCTCTGGGCCCCATGGTGATATGGTCTTAGGGTGGAAATGGGTTGGTTAATGGATGCCCCAGATAAAAGATGCTTCCAGTCACAGGAAACCTAAGCCCCAGTTCTGCAGGCTTCCTAGCCAGCAGCAGGAAAGCCACTGAGAAACCTGGAAAGGCCAGGGTCCATTTCCTCTGGCATGAATAGGAATTTTGGGTTTCCTTTTTCAACAGAGCATAGGAGCAAATCTAATAGCCTCCTGGAACCCAGTGCTCTGTGGGTTGCAGCCTCATTTCTTTCTCCCTGGTATAGAATCCCTCTGCAACTGTGTAGGGTTCTCTATCTGCAGATCCCAGCCAAGCGCTGCCACCAGGAGGAGAACCTGGGTCTCCTTATGGTATATCCCCAGTGAGCATCCTGCTCTGAGAACCACCACATCTCCCAGGAGGTCCATGAGTTCACCTAGGCATTCTTAGGATGCTCAAGGGATAGACTGTGCTGGGCCACTTCTCCACACTGGCTAGCTGTGTAAAAAGGGGTTAGAGGGGAGAGTGAAAAGGCCAAAAGTTGCCACTCCACCAATAAAGAAGGCAAGTTGCAGTCAGGTGTTATGAGAGGGGGAGGCATGTGTTACAATCACAGCTGTGCTCTCTGGGAAAGCTGACAAAAAAATCATTCCACACCCCAGTCTCCCAACTTAGCTTCCTCACCCATAAATCTGGTCATCACACAGCCAGTGATTCACGTGGGCAATCCGACATCAGCACCATATGGAGTAGGCCTCCACATAAGTGAAGTGCTTTTACTCAAATATCTACCTGTAATTTTCTGAAAATTACCATTGATTTAAGCAAAATTTTGAGCAGGCTTGACTAAAGACTTAAAACTAAAAGTTGAAAGGATGATTACAAAGCAGAAAAATTACTTTACAATATTGACATTAAATGTAGAAATTCTGATCCTTGTGAACCTTAAAACTCTCAATTTTCCAAGAGCACATAGTGAAAAATATAATAAGTTCATTCTTTGAGCATAGGCATACAATACTTTTTAGAATACAGCCACTGAAGTCTTACAATAGAATTATCAATAGTCACAATTGTAATAGTGATTTTATGCATTTTTTGAGAAGGCATAACTTTTCAGTGTTTTTTAGAGCAGAGCTAATTTTGTCAAAATGGGTTGCCAAAATTTTAGATACACATTAACATCACACAGTTCCTTCTTAAACCATTGAAACCTGACAATGTACAACTAGAGCATTTTCTATCCCTTTCTTTCCTAGTTTCAACATACTGTTAGTAATGATTAACTTTATAAATCAACAATAATAAAATATGCACATTACATTTATTTCAAAAGTACTGGATACTATTAAGCAGGATAATACATCTGATTACTTTCTGAGATTTAGCAGTTAATTAGGGTCTCTGCATTCTAGTATGTAACTACCTTGGTGGTGGGAAACAGAAAAAGACATTTAATATAAACAAAGGATTCTCAAAGTGATATAAAGACTATGCAAATCAATTGCCAGGAGGAATATAGAAGAGAAGAAGTAAAGGCTTAGCTGTTGAATAACACCCTGTACTTTTCTTGGTCCTGCCACATGAATTACTTAATCTTTAAAAATAACTCTTGATATAGAGTAGTTAATTCAGGTATTATGTTAAAGAATTTATAAGTGGAACCCAAAGTTGTGCCCATGGCAACACTGGTCTAGTGGCAGAACCAGATTGATAGGTCTTCTGATTTATATTTGTTTAAAAATGTATACTATTATATTGCCTACATTAATTTATTTTTATAGCTAAATTTCATTAATAATACTATTTTTCTTGTTTTCGCTAAAATAGTGTATAGTAAATATATATTTAATTTTGTTAATTTACACTTATAAAAATATTTCATAATTAATACTTATATATATATATAAACAAAAAATGATTCAAGACATTCATTCAGTTAAGAAAAGTCATTCAACTATTTGGTTCATAGCATTGTAACAATAATGTAAGACATATGACATTGGAACAACCATTCAGTATAGTTTGACAAAAAAGAAAGAAAAAACCCAAAGGATTGAAGAGGGTTCTCCGAAAGGATGATTAGCAATTTACCCTCCCTGACTGCTTTCAATATTTGCCTGCTTGAAAATAAGGACTTGCAACAGATGATGTGTAAGTTCTTCATCTAATTCCTAGTACTCCCTTTCCCCTGATATCATGCTCAAGCTGTAGAATTATGTTCAGCTACAGGAAGAGCAACTTATTCTGTGTTAGACTGGATTGTCTAAAAAAAATCCAGTGACATTCATTTATGTACAATAAAGAACTTTATATTAAGAAGCAGCCCGACATCAAGAAGGTGCAAAAGCCCAGACCAACTCAAGTTCATCTACCTAAGGTTAGCAAGGTCCTCTTCAGACTCATGTAGTTGACACTGAATGGTGACATGGGAAGCGGGGAGATTGCAAGGTGATGAGTGCAGGGTCACATGGAGCCAAGGTCAGTGGAGACATGGAAGGATGATGGCCGCTCTCAGGGTGGGTGACCCACATGTTGACTACCCTAAAGGCAGACACAGAACCCTAATGAAGTTCCAGCAAAGAGGAAGAGAAATTGCCTCCTCCTGTCCCCATAAGGAAGTGTCCTCAAGATGCCACTTTAGTGACAGGTTTTATTCTTATCCTAGTCAGGAGTGTTTAGTGGGCATAAAATCATTCAACTACCACAGCCACTGAAGTCCTATTTAGGTAATTATTCATACACATTTTCACACTCTTCTCCATGTTTTAATTCATAAGGTTTGCGGTGTCTACTTCCTTTTATATATTTTTAGCATGTTGCCAAGAAAGAAAGACCTCATGTCCGATGAAGTCGAGGGGCAAAAAAGAAGAGGAAGGTCCTCATGGAGATGGACTGACTCAGTGCCAGCAACAATGGGCTTAAGCATAGGAATAATTGTTAACCTGGGGCAAAGCTGATCAGTGGTTTGTTCTGTTGTGCATGTAAAGGTTTGAGCCTTAAGTTCCTAGGAGTCAGTTCTGTTTGGCCTTGTAGGGGCAAAATGAGTTTAAGTCACCTTGATGACTACAGGTTTTTTTGTTTTATTTCTTTCTGCTTTATCTTTTAAATTTTGAATGTTTAGCATCTTTTACAATAAGTGTGATTTCCCTTAGACAAGTAAAACCAGTGATAACTCACACATTATATACATAAATGTGTGGGTGAAGTGACACAACAATTGTAGGAGCCGACATGTCCTGTCAGAGTTCCTCAACACAGATGTTAAGCTGGAAGAGGCTTCTCCTGACCCAAGTAACTTCAAGGAATGTTGAATTCAAGATGAGGAGGCTGAAATCGGGGTCCAGAAGTGGATGAATTCATAGTCATCAGGTTTGGTACATGACTGGAAAGATGAATTAAGTGAAGGCTGGTTATTGGTGGCTTCTGTGCTGCATAGCAATAAGGGAAGCCATTGGTTCAAGGCCAAAGAACTTTAGTTTGATATGCCACATGCAGGATTCAGACCCAGCAAAAAAGAAAATGAGCTGTGTAGGAAGTAGGACATACCCTTATGAGAACTTCCTTTCAACCACATCACGATTGTCTAGTCAGTTAAGGGGCTACATTCCTCCCTAATCTTCTTCCAGCTAACTGGTAGCTCACAGTAGATCCCATTATGAAGTTGTTTACACTGTGTTAGGTCATTCACAGGGTAACGAGGTCTTAGCTATTAAACCAAGAAGATCTTGTTATGTAGTGGGTTACAAATCAAGCTGTTTATAGCACGGTCAATAGCTTGAATGTACAAGTCATGAAGCACAATAAAGATGAGGTTCTACATCCAGGGAGTGGAAATATGGGGAACTGGTACTGGGGACCTAGGTAGAAGGAGGATGTTTCAAGAATGATGATGGCAACAAATGTGCAAATGTCTGCATACAATTGATGCATGTATTGATCATGATAGGAGTTGTATGAGCCCCCAATAAAATGATTTACAAAGTTAGAAAAAAGAATTATATTTTCAGAAACCCACATCTGTGGTTCTATCATGCAATTAGAGTCATTATGAATTTTAATTGATTTGATTGTAGTGAGTTTCATTTCTGGAAATACCAAGCTACTGAAAATCTTGCCTCTTTCAAGTTGAAACAAACCTAACTATCACTCTAACGCACACTGTAAACACTTTATATAGTTAATACTTAACAGTTCACCAACACTTGTCAAACACTGCATTTAATTTTCAGTCTGCACAGATGACTATGACAATACTCAAATAACTCACAGCACAATTGTGAGTTTGAGAATGACTTTGTAATCTCAAGATTAGAAGAGCATGGAATGGGAATTAAGCTGAGGGATATATCAGGACAAGGCAAAGTAGAAACTGACCCTTAAGAAAACTTAAAAATTAACAAGTAGAAGGAAAATTAACACAATCATACACAAGTAGAGTAACATGTGAAAAGAGATTGCTGATGAACACTGAATCGTATATGGAAAACTAAAAAGAAAAGAAAAAAAAAACCTAGATTCACTATGAGGGTTCAAGGAGAATAGCAACAGGGAAATTGGATAAAAGGCAGAAGCTAAATCATGAGTATCCTTTATTTAATACAAATAATTTTCCACTCCTCATCCTTGTGCATATGAAGAGATCACTGCAAAAACCAAATTATATTGTTTTATTGCTCTAATGTTTTATAAATCATTTTATTGGGGGCTTGTACACACTTAACACAATCCATAAACCCACTCATTATGTGTCAAGCACATCTATATATTTGTTGTCTTCATCACTCTGAAAACATTTGCTTTCTAGTTGAACACCTGGTCTTAGTTTCTCATTTTCCCCCCTGCCTCCCTGCTCCCATCTTACTCAGGTACCTTTGATAAAATATAAATTAGTGTCATTTTGCCATATTTCACATGTCTGATGACTCCCTTCATCAACTTTTCTGCAGTCTGTCCCCTAGGAAGGAGGTTATATGTAGATTGTTGTACTCAGCGCCCCCTTTTTATCCCACCTTCCCTCCATTCTCTTGGTATCGCCACTCTCACCATTGGCTCTGAAAAGATCTCCTGGCTTGGATTCCTTGTGCTTCCAGTTCCTAATTATAGCAGTGTGCATCCTCTGATCTACCCAGATTTGTAAGGTAGAATGGGGATCATGATAGTGGGGGGAGGAAGCATTGACGAGCTAGAGGAAAGTATGTTTCATCATTGCTACACCGCTCCCTGACTGACTCATCTCCTCCCCCCAACCACTCTGTAAGGGGACGTCCAGTTGCCCATAAATGTTTGGGTCCACAATCTGCACTCCCCCTCATTCACAATTTATGATTTTGTTTTCCTTGATGCTTGATACCTGATCCCATCGACAACTCATGATCACAGAGGCTGGTGTGTGTCTCCCCTGCCATCTTAGTTTCTTCTGAGCTAGATGGCTGGTTGTTTGCCTTCAAGCTTTTAAGACCCCAGACACCATATCTCTTGATAGCCGGGCATCATCAGCTTTCTTCACCACATTTCCATATGCACACATTTGTCTTCAGCCTTCTTTTTGGGAATGTAGGCACACCTGATATGATTTTTTTGGTCTTTGATGCCTCACACTGATCCTTTAACACCTCGTGCTCACCCAGACTGATGTGCTTCTTCCATGTAGGTTTTGTTGCTTCTCAGCTAGATGCCTGTTTGTTCAGGCTGTTGAAGCCTTTAATACCCCAGTAGGTATATATTTTGTTAGCTAGGCACCATCAGTTTTCTTCACTACATTTGCTTGTGCACACATTTGTATTCAGTGATCATGTCATGAAGATGAGCATCATGGAATGCCTATTTAACAGAGCAAAGTGTTCTTGCATTGCAGGAGCACTTGAGTGGAGGTCCAATGTCCTTCTGCTACCTTAGTACTAAACCTATCAATATATACATGTAGCTCTATGTCTCCATCATCATATAAATATATCTTTATATATTTACATGCCTGTATTCTGACTTCTATAAATTCCCTTAGAATCCTATCTCTTTCCTCTAATTCCTTTTACTTTCCTCCTGTCCCACTATTATGCTCAGCCTTCATCTGGGTCCCAGTGATCTCTCTTGGCCACAATAACCCTGATCAAGCCCCACCAGGCCTCCCACACCTTCTGTGGTTCACTTGTTGCTTGCTTGCCCCCAGGCTGGTTAACATCACCCTTTCCCCCACATCTCACTCTCCCACGTCCCCTCAGAACCATTGCTTTCTCCTCCAGACAGTTCATTCAGCCTATCTTATCAAGATAGTTCCGCAAAGATAGAAACATGCACACAAAAACAAGACAGCTAAACAAAACCACAGAAGAAAACAAAATGACAACACCAAAAAAAAAAAAAAAACAACAGTGACATAAAAAGAAAATGAAAAGCTTGTGAATTCTTCAAAGTTTGCTTGTCCTTTGGTTGAGTCAGATGGGGTGCCATGTCCTGGCCCCAAAATTCACCCCTGGCACTCCCTCAGAACTTCCCAACATTCCCTCCACCCCCAACATGCCCTTAGTGTTCCAACTCACCATCCTGGGGTCAGACTGGGTACAGTCTGACACCTTGTCTCCAGTGTTTTCCACCATAGTGTCATGGGTAAGTGAAGGACATCAAGTCTCATAGTGGGACTAGCCATATGGTCCTCTCTGTGTCTTGGCTGTTCTGAGCAGGGAAATCGTCCTCAAGGCTTGGTGGTCCAGGATGTGTTCCACTCTCTCCTCATCCCCTTCATTTGCTCCCGTGTGCTCAGATCAGACATGGCCATCTCCCTGTGCTGCAGCTTCAGTGTCATCCTCTAAAATAAATTCTTCTGGGGGAGGGGCAGCTCTCCACCTTGTTGGGATTGGGGCCGGGCCCTCAGATCCCTCCTTTGGCTCCTGGGTATAGGCCCAGTAGAGGGATTGCTGGGTCTTATGATAGCTCCATTCCCATTTATTTGAGATATTGTAAAAATCAATTTCCATAGTCACTGTACATGTCTACAAGCCCAGCAGCAATGGATGACAGTTCCTATCTCACCACAATCCCTCCATCTCTTGTTGATTTTTTTAAAATTAGGCTATTTTTGAAGGTGAAAGGTGGTATCCCCGAGTTTTTAAATGTGCATTTCTCTTATAGATAATGATTGGAAAACATTTTTTCATATGTTTATTGGCCATTTGGATTTATTTCTCTGTATAACTTCTGTTCAGGTCCTTTGCCCACCTCCTCAGTGAACAGCTAGTTTATTTCTTATTGTAAGCTTGCAAGGTATTATAGATTTTAGAAATAGTACCTTTATCTGATATTGCTGAAGATGTTTTTTTCCAGTTGGTGGGGTCTCTTATTACTCTCCTTGGTGAATTATTAACTTTTATGAATGTGTGACCCCTCTGTATTTGTATCCTTACCTATTTCTAATAGCCTATGTATTCCCTATGCCAGGGAATTGGTTTGTCCCAATTCCCTCATTAATGGTCCTAATTGTTTGGGGTTTTACCTCAAGGTCTGTGATCTACCTTGCATTTATTCTTGTGCATAGAGTAAGGTAATGGTCTCACTTCATTTTTCTTTGATATCCATTCTTTCCAATATCATTTATTGAAGAGGGCATCCATTTCCCCTCTGATATTTTGGGGGCCCCTTATCAAAAACCAGTTTTCTGCATGATGATGTATTGTTTCTTGGTTTTCAGCTCTTTTCTATTGGCTTGAATTTCTGTCGTTATACAAGTACCACTCACTGTTGACCACTAAAGTCAGGGAGAGCAAGCCCTCCCACTGTGTCCTTCTTCTTGAGGAGTTCTCTGCTAATTCTGGGCTTCTTCTTTCACCATAGGAAGTTTCTAATCTGTTTTTCCAATTCTTTGAAGAAGGATGATGGTATTCATATCAGTAGAGCATTAACTTATATAGTGCCTTTGGCAGAACTGGCATCTTTACTATATTGAGTTTTCTAATCCATGACCATGCGATACTCTTCCATTTGTTGAGGTCACTCTTAGTTTCTTGTATTAGTGATCTATAACTTTCCTCATACAAATCTTTCATTCTTTCAGTCAGGTTCAATTTGTGCTTGGCTATTATAGAGGCACTATTTTGCTAATTCCCTCTTCTGTGACCTTATCTCATGTGTATGGCAGTCTCATAGACTTCTGTTTGTTGAACTTGTATTCTGCCACTCTGCTATCTTCCTGTATTTTTTCCAATAGACCACTTGTGGAATTTAGGGGATAGTCAATGTATAAAATCATATCATCTGTGAATAATGATAATTTTACCTCCTTCCCAGCTGACTATCTCTGATGTCTTTTCTTTCTCTTATCTTGTTAGCTAGGACCTCCAGTGTGATGTTAAGTAGGAGTGGGGACAAGGGGCATCATTGTCTGGTCCCCATTTTCAGCGAAATTGCTTTCATCTTTTCTCTGTTGACTACCACATTGGCTGTTGGTTTTTCATATATAGCTTGTATAATATATATAGCTTGTATAGCTTGAGCAATTTTCTTCTATTCCTACCTTCTTGGGTGTCTTAAACAAGAATTGGTGTTGGATGATAAATGTTTTTTTTTTCCACATTTATCAATGTTATAATGTTGTTCTTGTAATTTTTCCTGTCATTGTCAAGAATAATACTAATGATCTTTTGTTTATCAATCCATCCCTGCATCTCTGGTATGAATCCCACTTGCTCATGGTGAGTTAGTTTTATATGATTTTTATGCCAGTATTTTGTTAAGGATTTTTGCACTGATGCTCATTGGGAATATTGGTCTATAGTTCACAATTCTTGTGGGATTCTTGCCTGGTTTAAGTATCAGAGTTTCACTGGCTTTATAGAAAGAGTTTGGGAGTTTTATGTCTTTTTCTATGTTCTGGAAGATTTTGTGTAGGATTGGTGTCACTTTGCCCATATCTTCCCAGTTATTGAACTCATTGGAGGACAGGCCTTCATAGTAATGTGTAATTACCCTTTTGATTTCACTAGGATCCATTGTAATGTCACTTTTTCATCCCTTCTCCTTGCAATTGATGTTTGCTCCTTCCTTTCTTTGGCGAGGTTTGGTTTTTGACATTCTTTAGTGAATTGCAATCCATACTCTAGACTGAAAGTGTCTCCCATCCTTCATATTTTCAGCAAATAAGGCTGCGTTATTGTCCTCCAATCATTGTGTCCTATTCTTGTTAATGTACTTCAACTTTTTGGATCATGTGGATGGCATTAATATTAAATAACTATGATGTGAGGGCACAACACTTATGCACATCTTTCCTAATTTAAACAATGCAGTATGCTTTTGTTCTGTTCAAAGCAATTGCTTCATGTATGTATACAGGTTCCCCATGAGCACAATTAGGTGTTTTGTAATTTCCATTCTTCTTAATGTTTCCATAGTTTGTTAGGACCTATAGACTTGAATGCTTTTACATCATCAATAACACAGAGATAATCATATTTCTTGTCATATTTCATGACTGTGGCAGTCATGTGCTTATGCTAATTTTATGATTGAAATGTAGGGGTGGAGTCTAGCCTGTTAATCTGGAGATAGCCATTGAGTAGCCAATGAGGCCTCCGTGTGGGCATGGCTTTCTCCTGAGACTTCTGGGAAATTTGACGATATTTCACTCATGAATATGAGAAGCTATCTCCCCAGTTGTTGGGAGTTAGTTTAAGAGATGATTAATCATGGACAAGACAAGATGGCAGTGTCTGAGGAGCCAGAGAAGCCACACAGCTTTGCCTTGATGGAACCAGACCGCTAAAGCTGGAGAGGCCACATGGGGACCCCTGCCAGCAATGAGTTGCTTCTGCCACCACTGAATGCTGTTGATGGACCCTGAGCCCTGGAAGTGTGGAGTCATGGGGAGACCCCTGCCAGCACTGGGATTCTGCACCCACTTACCTGGAGACATTATAGACTGGTATCAGGCATATGGGCTAATATCAGACTTATGACTTTGAACTGGACTGGGTTGGGATGCTTTCTCAATGTCCCATTCCTCTTGTATATAAACCTTCCCTTATATCTATATGCTTGTCTATGAGTTTGTTCCTCTAGTCTACCTGGATTAACACACTGTCTTCATCCATTATCCATAATATCACTAGTGGTATCTTTCTCTCCAGGTCTCTTAGTCCAGTTTGAATTTTTGGAAGCTCGCTATCCTTATGCTATTACAAATATTTAAAATTTTTTTCCAGCCAACTCTTACTTCTAATTGCTATTCATGACATTATTTGATAGTTTCCCATTCTATGAGATCACTTTTATTTGAAGATGAGCACAAATGTGTATTTCTCCTAGTTGGATAGCCCGGAAGTGTCTGCATATAGACTGCTATTGCTTCCCATACTTTATCAGTTAGTTTAAATCTTCCCATTAGTATTCTGTCAATTCCTTGAGTCCACTTTCATACTTCTAAAAAGGAAATAAAAAATAATAAAATGGGCAAGAAAGAATTAAATATTTTCCTATTTACAGAGACTCAGAGTTTACACATAGAAAAATCATAGAGAATAGAAAGGAAAATAACTAGAAGTAATTGAAAGTTTAGCACAGTGACATGATACAAGATCAACACATACACACACATGCGTGCACAGGAATCGTCTAAAGGAATAGAAGTCTCAAAAATAAATCAGAAAACAGTGTCATTGGCAATAGTTACAAAAGAAGATACTAAAAACCTAGCCTAACCAGAGCTCCAATGGGCTTATACAAAGAAATACATAAAATTATAAAAACTAAGAGACAAAAGTGAAAGCATACACCATGTATCAGAAATTTTAATATGAAAAATCAATATCCATGTAAAATGATATATAGATTTAATGCAATCCTAATCCAGATTCTATCAGCTTAAAGGTATGGAAAAGCTAATCACCAATATCATATAAAAAGAAAGCAACCTTAAATAAGCAAAAAGATTAAACAATGAGTAAAAAACTATAAGAACAACTACAGAAAGCAAGAGCGCTCACATTTCAACTCAAAACCTATTGTAGTCATGATTGCCAAATCATTGCATTAGGACAATGACAGGCACATAAGCCAGTGTAACAAAACTGAGAACCAAAATAAATTCATCAACCTATAAGGGAGTGCAGGTGGCGTGGTGGTTACACATTGAGCTGGTGGCCCCAAGGTCAGCAGTTCTCAACCAGAAGTTACTTTTCAGGAAAAATATGGCTTTCTTCTTTAATAAAAGTTACAGTATTTAAATTCTCAGGGGGAGGTTTTACTCTCTTCTATATGGCCACTATGAGTTAGCATTGGTTCAATGTAGCAAGTTTTAAAGAGCTGATATTTGACAAAATATTGAAATATTTTACATGGAGAAAAATAGTACCTTAAATAAATAGTGCTGAATAACTGAATATACATCTATAGAAAAATGAAATAAAATGATACTTCACATTATATGCAATGAAAACCATGATATTTAAATGACCTAAATGTAAAGTGTAAAACTGTATATTTGCCAAAGAAACAGTGGGTACAAGTTTAGGGGCCCCAATTTATGAACCATATAGTGTACCAAAAAGAGCTAAAAATGCACAAACAGCAAAAATATATCAGATCACTTAGACTTTCTAAATGTCAAACACATGCACATCAAAAAATTTCTCTAAAGGAGTAAAATGGGAACATACAGATTGGGAAAAACTAGCAATAATATATCTGACAAGGAAGTAAGCTCTCCAATTTTTAGACAATCTGAACACATGAACAAAAGTCAAACAATCCAAGTAAAATAAGGGTAAATGTAGAGATATTCTTATGACTACCAAACACACAAAATATTTCATGGTCATTAGCCATTACTTAAAATTGAAAAAAAAAACTATGAAATTTCTCCCCAGAAAAATTCTCCCTAGAGAAATAAAAACCATAACATGAAAATATTTGTCCACATCCAAGATCATATTCATTCAAAATAGCAAAGAGAGCAACCTAAGTACCAGAGATGGATGACTAAACAAGTTATGGTATATTTATTATCTTTTATGGGATCATACATAACATTGAAGAATAACAATGGATCTGTGAAACACTTCATAACATGGATGAACCCAGCAGACAATTGATTTTGCATGAAATAGGATAATCACAAAAGGACTAATGCTAATGGCACCACTATTTTAAGAGTCAGGAATGGGTTTACATGCAGAAAGAAACATTATTTTATAATTACCCATGATAGTAGAGAGAAAGAAGAACAATTACTAACCAGAAAATACACATATTAACTTGAAAGAAAATAATGTAATTATTCAATAAAGAAGAAACCTCACAATATGATCAAGGCAAAGGAAGACACCACGAGTGGCACAAAAGTAAAATGAAAAAAATATTTTGAAATCACAATAGTCTAAGAAAGAATAAGAAGATATACTTGCAAGCTAAATATGTTGGAAGGCAAATGGTTACTTCTACCTCATGAGTATAAAGTGACTAAAAAAAAAACTAATGGAAAATTCCATTACTAATTCCATTACTGTATGAATTGTTGAAACCCCTCATATTGGTTGGTATTCTACTGCACAAGACAGCTTTAGAATGTTGAAAAGAAAGGATGTTACTTTGAGGACAAGATGCATCGGAAACAAGTCAGGAATTTTCCATTTTCTTATATGCATATGAAAGTTGGACTTTAAATAAGAAAGACCAACAAAGAATCAATGTATTTGAGTTGTGGTGCTGGAGAAAAATATTGAGAGTACTGAAGAGGACCAGAAGAACAACCCTTTCTGTCTTGGAAGGACAGATTGAATGCTCCTTAGAAACAAGGATGCTGAGACTTTGCCTTGAGAACATTGGCTAGGCCATCAGGAGAACTCATACCTTGGAAATGGACATCCCAATTGGTAAAGGAAATGGGCATCGGCAAAGAGGATGATCATCACAGAGATGGAGTTACATTGTATTTGCAACAATGACTTCCAGATTGGCTCAGGACTAGGCAAAGTTTCATTTTAGGATGTCTATAAATAGGAAGAATTCACTCAAAGGAACGTATCAACTACAACATTGCTGTATGTATATTTCCATGTACTGCAAAATTACCATTTATGTAATAGAACATACCGAGAATATTTCATAAACACACACACACACGTGTACACACACACTGAGGGTCTGCATTACTAGCCAGTTTGGACACCTATGTCAATTGCCATAATATAATATAGTCCATGAAGAGAATTTTCTACCACCTGCTTTGATAAATAGTGTCTTACATTTTTACAGCTGTTATGAAGTTGCAACTCTTGGTCCTTCCCCAAGGTAGCAATTAGTCCTAAGGACTAATAGACCAGAAAAGTCCTAGCCTCTCCTCTGCTGAGATCAGATCTAGGTTATGCTCTCTCACCACTTTGGACATTAGGATCTGGTTCACCACAGAAGGTGCTGTACAGGGGAAAGAAAATTATGGAACAAATCTGAAAATCACAACAAAGAAAAAACTTAATTATCTGAGATACTGAGGCAGCCCCTTTGATAATACAATTACACATCATCAAATGTAGAATAAAACCTACCGTTGGGTCATTTTTCAGCCAAACAATAGAGAAGATTATAAGTGAACAATATCATGATAAGGAACGTGCTTCTCAGTAAAATAGACAGTAGAAGGCAAAAAAACAAAGGACAGAATTTTCCCTAAAGCACAGCAAAGAAGATAGGAAGGGCCAGGGAAGAAAGACAAATGAAAATGGGAAACATACGGAGGAAATGGGAAGAATGTCATTCTATTGAGGAGATTGCAATGAATGTCAGAAAGTAATATGTATAAATTATTGAATAAAAAACTAATTTTCACTGTTAAATTTCACATAAAAATAAAATCTTAACATTTTTACCCTCCACTCTCAAAAAGGAGACCATACAAAGAAAAGAAAGTAGAAACTGCACAATAAGCTAAGGGAAAACTGAATTCTGCCTTTCCAAACACCACAATTCACATATATATATACATATATATACATATACACACATGTACAGACATAAATGTGTACATAGATATATACATACATAAACATATATATCTAAAAAACGATTTTTTTCAAAGCTAAGTGTTTACATCTTTTACAAAACAACCTTATCATTTCAAAGTACTCTCCATTACACTTTACGCATTTTTTATTCTGGGAAACACTTCAGATTCATCTGTTTGGATGACTGACAGGACCATCCTCATTTTTCAACTCATAAAGTCATCAAATAGCTGTCTTTCATGTCCTTCTTTATTTATGGAAACAATAAGAAGTCTCATGAATCAGGTGAAGTAGAGCAAGAGAGGTATTCTGTTTTTTTACAAAAACTGGTGCACTGAGATGGCTGCTCAAGCATGTTTATTGTTGTGGTAGCAAATCAGTCCCCCACTTGCCCACATATCAGACGTTTTTGTGACAGTCGATGGCATCATCTTTACAGAACCTCTAAAGGGAAAGCTTAATTAGCAGTCTGACCTCGTGGAAGAAACTCCAAATGCACTATCCTCCTAACATCATATCCAGTACCCCTTCCTATGTTAAAACCATTGGTTTTTATTCACTATCTCTAACATAATTATTCTTGATTTGTTACTACCAGTAAGCAGCTATTGCAATTGGAAAAACTAATAGCTAGTCTATAAAAACAAGTATAATTGTTGAATGAGAGATCCAGAGATAGCTGTTGCTCACGGAACTTGGAAATATGCATAACTAAGGCAGGTGGATGAAGATTTGAACAAGAAAGAAAGAAAAGACATGATACAAAATGAGTAGATATGTGTAAGATTGCAGTCTTTTTCTCAATCTTCTTAATTCATGGTGCGCAATCATTAGGCACATATTTTCAGTAGGACAGATTGAAACACAGTATGTTCTGCCACACAGACTGTGTTGTTATTTTTATGCTTCCAAAATGTACTGTGCCCCAAGAACTGCAAATGTTGTCATATTAAAACACTTGTCATTGGATTAGCTGAAGCAATAGCTTTTGCTGGAATTCAGTTTCTGAAAATATGTGCCTTTTAGGAGTTTTCTCAAATAGATTTATTAGCTTTCACACTGAATAAATATCCCAGAGCCTACTATGCAGATAGGCTGCTATAGAGGATATATTTTCAACTTTTATGGCAACATCCTTTACTTTTATGTTCTATTCTCTCTTGAATTGATAAATTAACTTTTGTTTAAAAATACAAGGAAATGCAACAGTTCCCTCTGTTTTTACTAACCCAGATTTGTAGTTTTCTTATTTTATTGTATGCAAGCCTTTACAGGAGCAGAAATTTCAACAAACATTTCTAGAAATAGGAATTCAAGAGAAATGGATTGAGGAAATTTAGGAATTGTAACAACATGTGTTTGTATCTTCTAAGGCATTTGCTTCTCTGTAATTTATTCCTTTCTTTGTTTTATTTTGTATTTACTTTCCTTTTGAGGATGCTGATTGCTATGCTTAAGAAGCACATAAGCAAAAAAAATTGTTATGACTTAAGAGATCATACTTTCTTTTTCAATTGAAGTATGGAACATATTTTTAAATTATAATGAAAGGATTAAGGATACAGAGAGCAGGGCAGAAGAAATAAGTGACCTGATTGACCTGATTCCTACTCTGTTTAATTGAAGAGCTTTACCAATGTACAGCTTTGTTGAGGCAAAAACAGCTTTCACATCCCAAGCAGACGCATGGTTACCAGGATGAGGCCTCACACGGAACCATCCAGCCCTCCTTGGGTGCTACATCCATGTGGACTGAGTTAATTACATGCTAAAGACACAGACATAGTGTAAACAAAGTCATAGCCCCCTTTAGTATTCAAGAAAGCAGAAAGCAAACAATAGGAAAGGGACTCCATAGTTACCTTATTTTGCACCTCAGGAGAAGGAACTTTCCAAAGGGGTCCTGGTTTACCCTTGTCAAAAAACAATGTTCCCTCTTCAATTACTGGGTGGGCATATTGTGATTCAGTCTTATTCCCCAGATTCTTTCTTCATCTCTACTTAGCTGGTTTTGCCTTGGAACTGCCTGATCATTTGTTCTTGTCTGGCATCATTGAAACACTTCCAATTCATAGCGATCCTACATGTATCACAGAGGGAAACACCACCCAGTCCTGCACTATGAAAATGATCTTCATTATGCTTGAACCGGTTATTGCAGCTACTGTGTCAATTCCTCTTGCTGAGGGTCTTCCTCTTTTTTCTGTCCTTCCACTTTACCAAACGTGCTAACTCTTGACAACATATCAAAAGGATTGGGTTCTAAGGAGCTTTCTGGCTGTACTTCTTCCAAGACAGATTCAGTTGTTTTGGCAGTCCATATTTTTCTGTCAGCACTCTATTTCAAATGCACTGTTCTTTGGTCTTCTAATACAATGTTTATCTTCCACACACACATATATATCCAACTTGCACAGGCATATGCAGCGGTGATTGCAAATAGCATCCCTTGGATCAACCACCTCTGTATCTGCAATGTACGAGTCTCAATTTCAAGCACTTTAAAGAGAACTTGGGCAGCTGACGTACCTAATCAATGGACTGTTTGATCTCTTGACAACTGCTTCCATGTGCATTGATGTGGATTCAAGCATGATGAAGTCCTTGACAGCATCCACCTTTTCTTTGTCTAATATGATTTTATGCATTCGTCCCAGTGTAAAGCTTTTTGTTTTCTTTTTAGTTGTAACCCATATTGCAGGATGACATTCTTGATCACCAGCAGCAAGTGCTTTAAATACTCCTGGTTTCACCGAGCAATGTGTGCTTTCCACATATGGCATGCTCTGAGTAAGTTTGACTGAAATACCTCTCTACAAAGCAACCGCAGAACGTGACTGGGCCGGTCACAGCTTTGAACCAGCCCCACAACAATTTGAAAGCAGAAATGCTCCGTGAACCAACTTACTCCAAGTAAGTGCTGCTTCCAGCTCGAGACCAGAGCACCTTGTTCTGCCAACGAACGACTTTCCACCAACTCTGAGCTCCGTAAGTCTCCTACCTTTGCTACCGTGGTATGTTGCCTCTGCTCTGTGATTGCACTTTCCAAGTACTCCCACGAGGCTAGTGGGCTCTTTCTGCTACTGATCTATCTGCTGCCTCCATCTGCGACAGTTTGAGCTGTCACCTGGAGTGTCAGCACATCCCTGGTCTACGTTAGGTTTTCTGGCGCATGACTACAATAGGCTTTCGCCCACTCCTTTTTGCTTGTTCTGATATCAGTTTTCTGATTAAATGGTACTGACATCTGCTTCTCTGGAGTCCTGTTGCTTTTTCACCATGGCATTATTACTCTCTACAGCTTTCTTACAGATTCCATATTTCTGCTGCTTCTGGGACCAGCCTCTTCAGAGATTTTTGATGGATTTTCATTCTCTAATCCCTCAGGCTGATGTATCAACCCTAGAAAACAATTCAAATAGAGGCAGGAAAGTATGGAATAAAGCTATTATTGCCATGATGGCAACTCTCTTGAGAATTAAAAGTTTAATCTAGGAAGCTCCATGGATCTCTGATTTCTGAGACCTTTATGCGTCTTCTGGGGCATAGTCAACATGAGCACCCACCATGGTGAATGCCATTGCATCCCCCTTAGTCAAATAGACCACCATTTATCAGTTTCAAGTAAAGTCCTATTTTCAGTAACAAGACCAAAAAAGTAATTGTATTTTAACTGCCAAGAGATCCCATATCTCCAAATAGCCATTAATTTATCCAACAAGCAAGAATATGTTAGCATGTATTCTCTTATATACCTGACCGTATGACACATAAGCAATTTCAGTGGTTAAGGACTTGGTTGCTAATCAAAAGGTGTTAGTTGGAACCTCTCAGTCCTTCTTTAGGAGAAAAGATCTGAGGGAATCCTCCTAAAAATTATGGCATAGAAAACCCCAGTTTACTCAATTATACTAAATGCTTTAAAATCATTATGAATCAGACTATATTCAATAGCAATAATTATTTAGCATATATTAGATGTTGCCCAGTGACCAATAGTTTGGGTCCTCAATGAACATAAAATCTTATTGACAAAATTCTCAATAGTTAAAAGGCACTGTCCAGTTTCTCTGGGGTTCTGAGTCTATCTATTATAAGTAGCAATAAACAAAACTATATGAACTTACCATAATAGTGATCTCTCAGCAAAATATTAATTGTAGTTACTACTTAAAATAAATTTTCATAAATATTTTCCAATTTGGCTGAGCCCTGGTGGCATAAGTGGTTGAGTGCGGGACTGTGGCCCGGAGGCTTGGCGCTTCAAATCCAACAGTGGCTCTCAGGAGCAGCGCTGGGTAGATCCCATGATCACCAGAGGGCAGTGATGCACCACCCCAAAAATTTTTCCAATTAGCATAATTTAAGATTGTCTAGAGATTTAAACAAAAGATTGTATTCCATATTATCTGCTAATCAGTATCTGTGGCATTTTACAATTTGGCTATTGCAAAAATATTATGGGAACGTGTTATCTGATATTCGGTGGATCCACTCTGGGAATGGAGACGGAAACTCAGCTTCACGCCAACTTCGAGTCCTCTGAGTGGATTCCTCCACCCTCCATACTTTTTTTCTTTACTAATTCTGATGTCACTATCCTCCCGATAAGATATACCTACTTCTCTGCTGGATTTGATCATCCTTTGCAACTGCCAAACAGAACTCACAGACAACACTCATTCTGACAGGGGTTATTATGAACATCAACAGGTTACAATTAGGATCAGAAATGCTCAGAATCTAACTATTTAGACAGGAACAATTTTTCTCAGCTCTATCATAAGGCACAGATTGCTTTGGCCTTCAGCTCCTCAGAGATATGTCTGCTGTAGACTGTCTGGCTCAGATAATGGGACAAAGGTCTTTTAGCCCTGACAAGAAGGGCCAGAACCCTCTCCACGCTAAGATTTTACAGCTATAATTAGCCCTGTGAATACTTACCCCTGAGTATATAATCTTAGGCATTACTCCAAATCTTTATAATCCCACCAATTAAGTGTTGGGAGTTGCAAAGTTTATGTTTAGAAGACATATCTTATAACACATCATGTAACCACAGCTGCATAGTTCTTGTAATTTATGAGAGAAAATTAATATTTATCTTCCATCATTAGGTTTTTATTTAAAATTCTCTGACTTTATCTTTTTGGATGTTAAAAACCAACGAAATAACAAATAAATAAAAAACCTCATGACCTCCTGTTTGATCTCCAGGTGAGAAGTTAAATACAATTTCTTAGGCACAGTAAAGTCCTTGACACTATGTAAATGTTTCACTCTTCTTAACATGTATACTTTAAATTAATGAACACATGAAAATTTTAAAAAGAAAATTCCATGCTTCTTTGTAATCTATACCTGCCCTCAACTCTCTAAAAACTAACTTTGTGGGATTTAGAAGTAAGTGGAAACAGAGCTTCTCTATCAACCCACTGTCATCGACTGATGTCAACTGATAATAATCTCCTTGCAGACCAGGAGAGAAACGTTGCCTAGGATTTCCCAGGCTTAAAAGAAGTAAATTAAAGATGATGGTGCCTCACTATTGGGAGCTGCAGCTTCTAGGGTCATAAGTGCTTGAGGTTAAACAAGTGGCCATGTAGGAAGGAAGCAACAAAACCCACATGGAAGAAGCACACTAGCCTATGTTATTATGAAGTATAGATGGGATCAGGTATCAGGCATCAAAAGACTCCAAGAAAACAATTATATGGATGCAAAACAAAGAATCATATTGATGCAAACAAGAGGGCAGAGTGAGGACCCAAAACTCTTCTATTGATAATTGGACATTCCTTGAAGGAAAAAGCCAGCCAGGATGCTGTATAGCACCAAAGCACCAAGGAAACACACAGTCTTCCTCTATTTCTTCAATGTGTTCCCCTCCCGAAAACCTTCCCCCCCCCCCACACACACACTACTGTGACCCAGTTCTACCTTACAAATCTGGCTAGACAGGAATATGTACACTGGTACAGATAAGAGCTCTTGCCACACAGAATACAGGACAGTAATGAGAGCAGTGATACCATGAGGGAAGGGAGAAGGTGTGTGGGGGGGGAGAGGGGGAAAGGGGAGAAAAGGTGAACCGATGGCAATTATCAATGTAAAACACACACGGGGACAAACTACAAAAATGTGGGTGAAGGGACACAGTGGATGGTGTAAGATATGAATATAACAATTTATAATTTATCAAGGAACTGATACCAAGAGCCAAAGTAGCAAAAAAATGTTTTAGACGTGGTGATGACAGCATATCTACAAATGTGCTTAATACAATTTTTGTGTGGATTTTTATAAAAACTGTAAGAACCCCCAATAAAAATTATTTACTAAAACAGCAAAGTAGATTGCTTTCTTGATTGGATAGCACCCCAACATATAATCCACTATTCACCAGGACTCCCTAGAGGTTCTTTAACTAAAGCTATTAAATTTTACTGGTCATAAACTAAAACTTTGACATCTATGGCACATAATTGTGGCCAATTTATCATAGAAAGTGCTACTCTCCAGTTTCCTCTCAACTGTGTTTCCACCAATTGTCATGAAAAATATTTACTAAAGACAGACATGGTAGTAGTGGTTTACATTGTTTATAGTATGCAAGGGGGCTTTGTTTCTTTGCCATTTTACATTTTTAAAAACAACTAAGAATAATGGACAACTTCATAACAAATCATTTGTTTCTCTCAGTTGGTTCATCATAAAAATGCTTCATGACCAACAAACCATCTACCTGCACCTTTGAAGAGATACATACTAATATTATTATTTAAATATTTGCAACCTTGGAAATATGAGATGGGGAACTGTGAGATAGTTCTACTTGGTCATATAGTACTAATGGAAATGTGTCTGGTTTGGGTTGGTGTTTACTTAAAAATAACAACAAGAGGAAAGAAATAATAGCATATCTATATAACATATTGTAAAATACCTTGGCAAAAGGAAATTAATGCTTTAAAGATAATGATGAGAATTGCTCCTTGAATTTCTGTTAGATTTTCATGCCAAGCAGTCAGATTACTAAATCTAGTAAGCTTTGGAAAAATTGTATCCTTCCAACCTTAAATTAATATTCCTAATTTGCAAGTCTTTCACACACAATTTTTCTTTACCATAGATTAACTTTTTCCTACATTGTATGTCTTTCTTTCCAGATTGCATATTCATAGAGTCAGATGAAATTACCTGTTCACAAACCTTATTTTTGATGAGTCAGGGAAGATGGTGGTCATATAGGTAGCTCATCCTGGGAAGTACATGGAGATTGGAGAGTTCGGGAGACTTGGGGGCAAAATAGGGGTATCAAATCTGTCAGCCACTTCCCAAGACAACTCAGAGCATTATTCTGAACCAGAAGCTGACTCCCACCCCATTACCAGCACTCTCTGCAGGCACCTGTGGTCTCTTTTGCAATGCTCAGGTCACCCTCCCTGCCTTGATTGGGGCCAAAGGGCATCCAGGAATATAGCAGAGGTGTCTGCCCTGCCTCTGTGCCCTGTGCAGACTGGCCAGTCAGCTTCAACCATCTCAGGGTGCCCAGGGTCCCATGTGGACACCCCACACAGACTACACCCCCAAGGATTCATGCCTCATATCTGGGAGCTCCTTGTGGACCAGTTGGTAGGCCCTCCACAACTCTGAAGATTCCCACCAGACACACAGCAGAGACTTCTGCCCAAACTGCTTATGTGAACCACCAGAGGTCTCAGCGCCCCATCTCTGCACTCTTTACAGGTCCCCAGCTCCCCGCCCCCCCACACACACACAGGTTCCCATTCTGCCACTATGCTTGCCAGGCAGAGGACACAAATCTTAGAGAAGCTTCTGAAGTTATGGAGTAGGGACCCAGGTCTTTAGAGCTAGCCTACTGCACTCTCCCATCTCCCTGCTCAATCCTCCCCTCTCCCCTCTCTTATGGAATGGTGAATCTACACACCAGTGGCAGGTTTCCCCTTCCATCCCCCTACCAATGGGAAGTGCCACTAACTAGGAACAGATTACCCAATCCCCAACCTATCCCTTAAATACACTGCCCTGCACTCAGGTTCACATGTTCTAACAGACCTCAGCATGCACACCTGCAAACAGTTCCTAAGGAGAACTGAGAGCAGCTGGAGGACAAAGCATAGGAGAGGCCGAGAGGGGAATCCCACCAGGAAAAAGGTGAAACACAACCCCCTCCAAGCAGTGAGCCATATGCAGCATACAAAAAAACCAACACCTGCCTCACAAAGAGAGATCCCAGGACTCTGAGACTCTGGAAAATGGCACCTAGTTATAATAAACCAAACAAAATCAGCAAGCTGTTTTCATGATGGCAGCAAGAAAAGAGAAACAAAATACAATGCCAGAGGACCAGCTGGACATAATGTCAGTCATACAAAATGCAGGTGTTGATCTACCTAAAAAAGCAGTCTTCAGAATGCTGCTTAGAATTACAGAAGATGAAGGAAGCATTACAGAAAAAGGAAGAAATGACAGAAGAGAAAAAGTCATGCACCAAAAAGAAATAATATAACTAAGGCATGAGCTAACAAAAACTAATGGTAAATTTATACTATGCCTAGAGAATGGAGGAGGTAGAGAACCACATCAGTGTCCTAAAGAACTAGCAAGCAGAGATTAATAAACATGAGAAAAGTCCTCCCCTAAGAAGTCCATCAGAGAAGCAGAAAAAAATTTCAGCTCTATGTCTGATGTTAAGAGAAGAAACAACATTCGAATTATTGGCTACCAGAGAAAGGCACATCAAGGAAATCAACATCCAAAGTAGTGATGGAATGTTTGGAGAAAAATGTTCTTAGATTAATGAATGAAAACCAGACAACCATCCAGGAGGATGAAATAACGCCAGCTAGGCTTAATCTCTAGAAGAAGTCACCCAGACAAAGTTGATAAACTAACCAATTATGAGGAAAAGGAGAAAATTGTCAGAGCAGGTAGGAAAAATCTGCCAATCACATATAAAGACAATCAGAAGAGAATATGCTCAAACCTAGTAATGGAAACAATGAAGAAGAGGAGAGAGTGAAGCAGCATATTCTGAGAATTACAAGAAAACAATGCAAACCTAAGGATACTCTATCCAGCCATATTATCAATCAAAATTGATGGAGAAATGAGAGTCTTATCAGAAAAAGAAATTCTCATAGAATATGTTAAGAGGAATCCAGCACAGAAGAGGAACAATCCCCAAGCACTTATAAGAGACCACCACACAGAAAAACTTCCCCCAGAGACCATCAAAGGGAAAAAAGACCCCAAGATAATTCTGGCTCAGTGATGGAAAGAATGCAAGAACGAACCCCAAACACACATAGATACAACCCACAGAAAAGAAACAGTGGCTGGAAACACTCAAAACAAGAGCATTAAAATGGCATCCCAGAGTCCACAGATAGATGTAATAACACTGAGTATCAATAAAATGAACTCAGACTTTAAGAGACAGAGATCAACAGAGTAGCTTAGAAAACACAGCCCCTCGATTGGCTACCTACAAAGATACATTTCAAAATTGCAGAAAAAAATAGGCTGAGAATCAAAGCATGGAGAAAAACATACCAAGCAAACAGCAATTCAAAAGAAACCGGGGGTTGCAACCCTAATCTCCAATAAAATTGACCTCAAAGTGCAAAGCATAAAAAGAGATAAGGAGGGACACTATGTAATGCTCAATGGAATGATAGTAAAAGAATCACTAAATATTCTAAACATTTGTACTCCATAAAAGCACTCAGGGTAATCTGTCCATCAAGTGCTCTAAAAGATTAAAAAAGAAATCACAGCCTTGATAATCACAGCAGATGTCTTCAATAAACTACTCTCTGAGAAAGATAGATCACTGGGAAAGAAACTCAGCTAGGAGGCTAAACCAAACCCTACAATTAGAGAATTTGACCTGATAGATATATACAGAGCACTTCATCTAAACACAAAAAAAATTACATTATTTTCAAGCTCATATGCCACATATTTGAAGATAGGCCACAAGTTAAAGCATAAATTCAATCTGCATGAACATTGATAAAATACAGACTTCTCTCTCTGTTCACTGTGCCATAAGATTGGAAATCAACAAAAGGAAGACAAAGAAAAAATAGTAAATAATTGGAGAATGAATAACTCTCAATTCAAAAGGAGTGTGTAATGACCCAGATTAGAGATGAAATTAGGGAATTTCTAGAAACTAATGAGAATGAGAGCATGAATAAATAAAACTTATAGGACAGAGCAAAGGTAGTCATCAGAAGATGTTTCATAGCATCAAATGCACACAGAAAAAAAGAGGAGAGATTTATGATTCATGAACTGGAACAAAATCTACAGCAAGTAGAGCAGAGTCAATAAGACAATCCAACTAATTGCAAAATAAAAGCAGTAATAAAAATGTAAGTCTGAGACTCAAGAGAGGGAAAATAAGAAAACTGTGGGAAAAATAAATGCAAGTAAACCTTGTTTCTTCAAAAGAATAAATCGAATCGACAAATGTTTTATGAATTTAACCAAGAATGGAAGGAACATATTTCAATAACAAGGATGAGGTATGAAAGAGGGAATATTACAATGGATCCTAGTGAAATTAAAAGGATGATTACACAGAACTATGAGACTGCATTTCATTGAATGAAGTAAATGGACAGCAACTTGGAAGATATGGACAATTTCCTGAAAAAAACATTCTCTCCCTAGACTACCCAATGGCTGTCAAGAACCTCAACAAACCCATATCAATATTGGTTTTGAAGAAATAGACCAGGTTATCTTGGGATTCCCAAGGGAAAAAAAATCCCCTGGACCACATGGGTTCACCGGAGAATTCTATCAAGCATGTAGGAAAGAACTGACCCAAATCCTATACAAACTCTTCCACACCATAGGAAAAGATTGCCAGCTCCCAAATTTTTTCTATGAAGTCAGTATAACTTGGATACCAAAATCAGGCAAGGATCCCACAAGAATCAAGAACTACAGACAAATTTCTCTAATGAATATCGATGCAAAAATCCTTAGCAAACTACAAGCCAACAGAATACAAAAGTATATAAAACAAATAATTCACCATGACTGATGGTTCAATATATAAAAGATCTTTAGTATTATTCACCACACTGAGATGAAAAACTATAAGAATCACATGATAATATTGATAGATGCAGAAAAAGTATTCAACAACATCTAACACCCATTCCTGTTTCAGACACTCGAGAAGATAAGAATGAGCAGAAAATTCCTCAGTATAATACAAGCTATAAATGAAAAACCAACAGTCAATGTGGTAGTTAATGGAGAAAAGACAAGATCAATTCTTTTAAAAAGGAAACTTAGCAAGGATGTCCTTTTCCCCCATTCCCATTTACCGTCATACCAGAGGCTCGAGATAACAATATAAGACAAAGAAAGGAAATCAAAGGTATTGGTTTCAGGAAAGAAGAAGTGAAGCTATCATTATTCACAGATGATTTGATTTTTTATATGGAAAATCCTGAAAGTTCCACAAGAGGTATACTGGAAACAATAGAATATGGCAGAGTGGCAGGTGACAAGATCAATAGACTGAAGTCTATTGCACTACTATACACATCAGAAAGGACCACAGAAGAGGGGATCAAAAAGGTGGTAACCTTAACAATAAATAAGCACAAGTTGAAATATCTAGGAATATACCTGACTAACAAAACAAAAGATCTGTACGAAGAAAACTGCAAAACACTGTTAAAAGAAACCAAGGGTGATCTCAACCAATGGAAGGACACCCCATGCTAATGAATCTGGAGACTTGATATTGTAAAGATGCCAGTTCTACCCAAGGCACTATATAAGGCTAATGCTATCCCAATACAAATTCTGGAATCCTTCTTCAAAGAATTGGAAAAACCATATTATCAAATTCATATAGAAAGGGAAGAAACCGAGAATTAGCAGAGAACTCCTCAAGAAAAAGAACCAAGTTGAAGGGCTTGCTTTACCCCACTTTAGCATCTACTATACAGGTACAGTGGTCAAAAAAGTATGGTATTGATATCATGAAAAAAAAAAAAAGGATTGAAAACACAGAAATAAAATAATCAGCACACAGACAACTGATTTTTTTATAAGGGTCCCCAAAGATGGGAAGTGGATGCTCTCTTCAATTCATGGTGTTAGAAAAAATGGATACATATCTACAGAAAAATGAAGCAAGACCCTTACCTTAGTGCACGCAGAAGAATAAACTCAAGTTGGATCACAGATATAGAGGTCAAACCCTAAACTATTAGGACTACCAATCAGGGAATTGGAACAAATCTGAGAACTTTGACTCAAAAAATACCTAGACTATCAGAAATAGGGAAGGACACAAACACAAAGGAGGCGCAAACTGACCAGTGGGACATACTAAAGAGAAAACACTTGTGTACATCAAAAGAATTCGCCAAGAGAGTGATAAGAGAGACCACAGAATGGGAAAACATCTTTGTCAATGACACATCAGACAAAGATGTTATTACTAAAATCTATGAAATGTAAATCAAGAAACAGTTTGGTAATTTTTAAACTGTTAAAGAATATTTTAGTAGTTTCCTTTACAATTTAAAGGTTTCATAAGTCATAAACCATATTTATAAACCCAGGATTTTGTAGCTGTTAGTTAATAAATGATATTTTCAAGAACAGAGAGTGAAAACTACTTCACTATATTGATGAAGTACTAGGATGTCGGATGAAGACAGAACTTTTCCACAATTATTATATTCTAAATATTAGGCAAATTGTTTACCAGCATTTGTTATGGAAGTTAGCTCTTCTCTCTGAAGCTCCCAATTACCTGAGAACTTTGTGCTGTCTCACAACAGACCAACTCCCCTGCTGTTAGGATGATGACTCCCTTCCTTTGAAGCTTATGGGAGGGATTCAAGAACCATGATCAAAGGCTCCTAATCTAACACCTGTTTATCTACCTCCAGATGTCTAAGGTCTGGTCTTATCACTCCCCTCTTCACACAGTCACATAGCCATCCCTAAGACCACTCCTCTTATCACCATATAGCCCTTAAGATAGCCCTCTCCTATGACGTTTGGCTCCAGAGGGTGTATAGAGGTGAGATATAAGATAGGGGGCAAGCCTGCTTCGCTCCAGCCTGCCTCCCTCCAGGCGGCCACTCTCCTGCCTCCCTCTCCACATGGACCATCTAGTGGGGTGGAGGTGAGCATGTATAATAAAAGAAGTATAATGTATAATAAAAAAATAAAATGTATAATAAATGTATAATAAAAATAATAAATGTATAATAAAAAAATAATATATATATATATATATCCACATATTTATAACTTCTAATGTTCTTTTCTCTCATGATCTCTATATCGTTGTTATAATAGATAATAATTATCGCTACACAACTGCCTGTTAAACCCTTGCTGTGAGTATATCAGAGGGATATACTGATATCCCTGATACTAGGATGTCTTAAATGTACAGAATAACTTTACAAAACACAGTATTTTAAATTAGAAAATCTCCAGTTCTGCAGAACTCATATGTGCTGATCCAAAATAAATTCTTTCCAAGTATATTGATTTTATTTAATACTGGAGATTGAATGGCAATTTTATTCATGAAGGTGTAAGTTTTGAAATACTAATAAATACTAATAAATATCCTTGCAGATTATTATTATTTTGAAAATGTCAAAATTAAAGACAAGACATTAGACATACACCCCTAATGACCTTTATAGTTATATTTTTGTCCCTAGAGATTACACAAAGACTGAGTCATTATTTCTTCTCACTAAAACAGTCCCTCAAAGAACAATCATGTCAGAATCCCATCATCTGTTTTCAAAATGTATCTCAAAAATTATCACTTATATAAAATATACAAAGTCTTCTTCTGACTCACAAAGTCACAGGTCAGTGGGTGCAGAATTCTGTCACTGGCAGGAGTCTCCCCATGGCTTCTCACTTCCAGGGCTCAGGGTCCATCAACAGCATGCCGCTCCAGCTTCAGAGGCCGAGTTCCATCAGGGTAAAGCCATGTGGTCTCTCTGCTGGCTCCTCCAGCTTCTCGGACGCTGCCATCTTGTTTTTCCCGTGACTCATCGCCTCTGAGACTAACTCCCAACAACTGAGGAGATAGCTTCTCATCTTCATGAGGGAAACATCGTGAGGTTTCCCAGAATTCTCAGGAGAAAGTCATGCCCATATAGAGGCCTCATTGGCTACTCAATGGCTATCTCCAGATTAACAGGCTGGACTCCACCTCTACATCTCAATCATTAAATTAACATAAGCACATGACTACTACACAAACCATTGTTAATATATTAAATATTATTATTAATATTATTCCCCACTTGCATATCTTTCAACATCCAATGACTCTGTTTAATTGTCATTCTTACTCTTGAGTGGGGTTATATTGCCATCATTGCTCTCAGGTCTCGCTTGTTCTCCTTCCCCTTTCCTCTCTTTGTAACCATAGAGAATCATTACTGTGGTTACTAATTCTAAAGGGTTTATCTATCTTAGATTTCATGCATCAAACAATCATAATTATACACACAAACATATGCAGGTCTAACAGGATTGAGAAAGTAAAACTAAAACCATATTAATAGGCAGAGAAAATATTAAAAGAGGTTCTCTACCTTCCCAATTCTGTGATCCTCTGATAGAGTTCATGTTGTGGGGCCCTCCAATCATAAAATTATTTTCATTGCTACTTCATAACTGCAATTTTGCCACTGCTATGAAAGAGGCAACCCCCTCTGAAAGGGTCAATCGACCCCCCAAAGGAGCCATGACTTACAGGTCAAGAACACCTGATCTGGAGGATAGCTGAGTATTCTAACATTGTTATACCGAAACCTGAACATATCATCCCTTCTATGAGCCCCTTCTGTGCAGGATTCTCCAATTAACTTGCAGGTGGTTTTGAAATCTCCACCTTGTCTTCGATACTTAAAATCAATTTGGTTGCTTGTTTTTGAATTTCTGATGACTATTCCCTGTGAAACCTCATTATCACAGAGGCTGATGTGCTTCTTCCATGTGGACTTTGTTGTTTCCCACCTTGAAGGTTGCTTGTTTAACTTCAAGCCTTCAAGATTGCAGATGCTATATATTTTGATGATTGCTTGCTTCACCATATTTGTTTATGTAGCCATTTTGTTTCAGTCGTCATGTCAGGAAGGTAACACATATTGCCACATTATTAGAACAAACCATTCTTGTACTGAGGTAAGATTAAAGTAATGGTCCAAAGTCCATCTGCTTCCTTGTTGTATTTACAAATATATGTACAAATACACTGTTCTTTATATATTTGCATATATGCATATATATTTATATCTCTCTATATATGATTTTTACCTTCTTGCTCTTTCCTGTATTTCTTTTTTTCTTCCTCCTGCTCCATTATCATGTGTACACATAATTTGCCTCTCAGTAATTCCTCTTAGATACAATTTTATTGATCAAACACAACCAGTAATGTTGCCCCCTCTTCACCATCATTTGTGAATCCCTTGATATTCTCCTGTCCATTGTTACTGTCTCATCACTGTCCTCTTCCAGCTTTGCTGTTCTTTGGTTTTCTGGTTTTATTTTTTTGGTATATGAAATCTAAGGCAGGTAAATCCATAGTGACAGTAACTAGATTAACGAATCCTTGAGGGCATGGCAGGGAAGACTGGGGGGAAATAGCAAGCTAAAAACAATGAGTACAAGAATGAAAAGAATTCTAAAACAGCTTGTGGTGATGATTGTACAAATCTATTTGATGCAACACAATTGAATTAGCTAATGATATGATATGTGAATTACATGTCAGTAAAACTGTTGAAAAGCACCAATAAGCAAAATTGAACAAATAAAAATAATAAGATGCAGCTCTAAACAGCCACATTTTGAGTGATTTCCAAACCGATGACTTCATCTTCACACACTAAATCAGACAATGTTTTCCTGCTCTTCATAATTCTCAGAAGTGGACCACGTTCTCCTTTTTCACTGTGGGTGACTCAAATTGTATTTGACATATCAGTGGCATGCTTTCAATATCACAGCAGCACATCAAGTACCACAATATAAAAATTGAATAGATGCATGTGGTTTAAAATCACAAGAATGCCCTCCAGACGTGGTGGTCCGGACATGCTCACTTCCTCTCCCTTCATTTGCTCCCATTTCTGTCTGGGTATGGTAGGTCAGGTCCTTTCCCACACTAGAAGGTGTAGTGCCATTCTCTGGAGGACTATATCCCCACTTAGAGAAGCTAGTATATAGATAGGACCATATGGCAAGAACCTCTATGAGGCAGGGCATCCCACACTGACCCTTAGCCCTATAGAGGGGAAGCACTGGATGTGCAGTGTGGAAATTGAGCTCAATCCAACCCCATACATGGAGGCAAAGCACTGAGTGCATTCAACCAAACAGCAAGGAGAGCAGAGCAAGGAAGTTCTGAGGTTGCACCAAAAATAGACTTTGAGGCCAGGTATGACAGGCAATTAGAATCAACCAGAAAACACTCCTAAATGTCAATAAACATACCTTGAACTATTTACAGGCTTTTCTTCTCTTTCCTTTTTTCCATTGATTTTTGTTACTGTTGTTGTTGTTTTGTTTTTATTTGTTACTTTGTTTGGCTCTGCCTTGTTTTAATGGGCATGTTATTATCTCTGCAGATCTATCTAGATAATATAGGCTAGATAAACAATCTGGAGGAGAAAACAATGGGACCTATGATTCCAGGGGACATGGGAGAGGGGAGTTTGGGGAAATGGTTTTAACCAACCCAAAGTAAAGGGAGCAAGTGATCCAAAGTGAGTGGCAAGGAGGGTGTGAGAGTCCTTGTAGGGATTTCTCGAGGGCAAAGTAACCAAGAGTAATTCCTGAAACCCATTTGAAGACAGAGCATGACAATGGGACAAGAGGAAAGTAAAATGAAAGAGAAGAAAGAACTAGGAGGCAAAAGACATCTATAGAGGTCTAAATACAGGCATATTCCTATGTAAATATATTTATATATTCCAAAGGGAAAATATATCTTTATGCATGTATCTATAGGTTTAGTATTAAGGTAGCAGATGGACATTGAGTCTCTACTTGGGTACTCCCTCAATTCAAGAACAATTTGTTCTATTAAACTGGCATTCCATGATTCTCTCCTTCCCAACAAGATTTCTGAAGACAAAGTGAGTATATAAGTAAATGTTGTGAAGAAAGCTAATGGTGCCCAGCTATCAAGAGATACAGTGCCTGGGGTCTCGAAGGCTTGAAGATAAACAAGCAGCCATCTAGCTGAGAAGCAACCAAGCCCACATGGAAGAAACACATCAGACTGTGTGATCACAAAGTGTTGAAGGTATCAGGTAAACATTTGACAAAAAAAGGCGGAACCCAGACTAATGATGGCTGCCTAAGTCAGCAAGTAAGCTCTAATATTTGGTAAAATTTTGGAGGAGGTAGATTGGGGGAAAGTCTTATATTAATGACACAAATCACAATACCTTTAATTTCACAAAGGTCTATAATTGCACATGTAGATTTTAAGAGCTTACATTCTATTATTTTAACAAAGTTTGTGAAAAAGTCATAACTCATAGGAAACTCTACTGATGGGTGTACATCTTCATAGGGAAATAAATATCTTGTCATTCATGAGGATTTAGGTACAAAAATCTGTTTGAATAATAAAAGTGGGAAAAGGTCATCCCAGAAGCACATTATTTTGCAAGTTAAACAAACAAGAATATAGCATTTAAAATACCCACTATTAATAAGAAATAAATATAGCTAACCACACCTAAAGTAATAAATGGTAAAATAGAGTAGAGCTGCATAAAATGAATAAATCTTGATAGGAAAACTTTTCCCTGGTATTTGAAAATATAATCACCACACATCTGACTTAACTATCTGGAGATATGAATATGGTCACACATGCTACATTATCTGTGATAAATTTTATTTTAACTATAATATACATGATAATTAAAGCATTCACAGCAATCTAAACAGATTGTTTATTGAATATAATGTATTATATATTAATCATTTCTTTAATATGAGTGCATGGCTTGTTTGTTTCATGATATGTTTCAAATACCCATCAATAAATATACAGTGTATTTTTAATGATTAAATTCGAAGCCACAAGTAGACATTTGTTTCCCCCCCATATTCTCCTTTTCTCTAATGCCCTTTAATATGAGCATTTTCTAAATATACTATTAGAAAAGTACCATGTTTATCAAATTTATTTAGTCAGTAACCTTGTTAATCTTAATAATTCACATAGAGTGAGGGAAAAACTATGCTTCTCTTATTTTTTCCTAATTGCTTTTATACCTAAAGAAATATAACCCAAGTCACATTAATAAATATAAACTCTTGACATGGAGGTCAACCAATAGATAACAAGAAATTCTGGAAGGAGAAATAGCAGAATGGCTCCCAGAGAAGCACATTCCAGTGCTGAGAGTGAAAACAATTTCTTTCTAAACACAGCTAAAGTAGCATGTTGCACTGGTGCCAGAAGTTGGAAATACTTAAGTTTACACTGCTTTTTTACAAAATAGAATCTATTTTGTTCATCTTTGACACTTTTTTTAGATTCAAGGTCATATGAATGAGAAATAAAGTGTTACATTAAAAAGGAAACAATCTCATACCTATATATCAACTGATTTTGAAAAAGTCACAAATATTGCATTACTGAATAAGAGACCACGTCCAATTTTCATTGTGTTCACTATGTCCTTGGTATACCCTTTTATTGTGTAAGTTTTCTTTCAAGAACAATTTCTGAGTTCCTAAGAAATTATTCGATAATTCCAAGGATACTCCAGTAAGCAAAATACATCTAGACCCAACCCAGTCTCACTGCTGTGAAGCTGTTTCAAACTTGTATTGACCTTGTACATCCTACATACACATTTTAACTTACAGTGTTTTCCAGAAAGGCTGCTTCACCTCAGTGACCAACAGCAAGCTCCAATTCAGATGATCTGGTTCAATTTCTCTTCTGTAAGTGACACTCATGTTCCCTGAGGCACAGACATTTTCTGTCTGTCAGTAGTAGTGTGAGCAGTTTCCACATTGTTCTGATTCTGAAAAGATTTCTGAGTAGCTTCCAGGTAAACATAAGGCATGAAGAAATGATTGAAAATCTATTTCTTGAAAACTGCAAATGAAAATTGTGTGAATGCAATAGTCCAACCACAACTAATTATAGAGGGTACAGAGGAGAGGATAACATTTAATTCCAATATTCATGTGGCCACCAAATAGTGCCTTGAAAATTAGCATCAACAATAACCACATTTACATGCTTATTCAATAAAAAAGAAAGTTACAAACATGTCATCTCAGTATTTCTTTCTGACTTGTCTGTAACACTGACATCTCTCTTTTTACTGACCACACTTACCTTGGTTAAGCAATCTTCTGCACTACATTTTTAATATTTTTGTGTGTTTGAATTCAGACATATCTAATTTCAATCTAAATGGGTAAGTGATCCTTCTAAAGTAATAATATTGTTTTATCTTGTAAAATAGTCAGGAAATACCAACTCAAATATGGCATAAAATGTGGACTGTTTTGACATTCTGCTTTATAATTAATCAAGGTACCATCTCTATATTACTTTCAATCAGTCTTGCTTCACTACTGTCTATACATTAATAATGCCTAGAGTTGGTCATTTATCTCAAACATTTCTTCTGTCATACGTTTGGCCAGATATCCTGTGTATACAATCCTTTAGGAGTCACCAGAGCATTTACCATGTTCCGTTGCTATTAAACTATCTCCTGAAATCCACTGGGCCCTTAGTATCTTCAAGATAAGTTTTTTGCTTTATTCATTACCAGATCTCCAGTAGTATCCTAGTGTCACACATAAATAACAATTGATCATTTACATGGCCCCCAGTGTAGGCCTATTGTTTTTCATGCTACAAATACATCACCTTATAAGGATATGTTTAGAAACCAGGAAACATGTAAAAGAAATAATCTGATTAGTTCACAAAAACTATATAAGCCTTGCAAAAGCTGTAATAAAGTTTGATCTGTGCTGTTAAGCCCGTCTCCGGAGTTTGCATGAACAATGGAATTTGACTCTGTCACTCTCAATTCCCTGCATACTGGACCTGTTGCCACAATTATTATTTTCATACCTTACATTGTCTGCTTTCTCCTTTCACCCAAGTTCCTGTGTCCGTCCCCCTGGGTGTGTGTGTTATACATTGATCATTGGGATTATTTCCTCCTTTCTCTACCTTCTTCCCTCACCTCTCTCTTACCCACATGGTATCCTTCTGATCACATATATATTTGATAATAAGTCAATTTTGCATGATCTCCTCTTTCTACTACTTTGCTAAAAACTGGCAATGCCAGAAATTACTTAGAAAATTTATTTAAACTCTATTCTCCCAAAATGAGACTTCCTACAGGCATAGTCTCTGTTCAATAATTTCTAGATTTATAATAATTTAATGAACTATTTCACATGGCATCACATTAATACTCAGCTTTATAGTTTACAATATATTTTTCCTCACTTATTTCCACAGAGCCATTAGGTCAATGTGACATATTTTGAATGTTTATAAGGCAGCAAGTCATTCCCAGTCATTTGTATTAGCTAGTGACACTCACTCTTTGAATAAATAAAAAAAAAATCAGAGTTCCAAATCCTCTGCCATCAGGTCCTTTCTGATTCATATCAGCTCATTATAGAATTTTGGAAGTGCAATCTTTACAGGAGCAGAGACCCTCAACCTTTTTCCTTGGAGAAGCTTGTAGATTTGAACAAATGATATTGGAGCTAGCATCCCAATAGCTAAATGATAGCACCACTCGGAGGTCCTTGTTGTAATAGATATTTGTGCAACAACTTAAACGTGAGAGTAGTTTTTTCATCAGGTAAATTTCAAAATGAGTGTCCCTTCCTCACTGGTATATTTCTTCCAAGTGGCATTTTCACAAAATAACTTCTTCCATTTCAAAGTTCTGAATCAGTAATACATGCTTTTCATGATCATTTTATCAGTTACAATTATTTTAAAAATCATGAAAACTTGTGCACAGAAAATTTTATGGGTATTGTTGGGCTGTGTTGACTAGAGAAACAAATCAGAGACACACATAAGTTTGGGCCAGGTCCAGACGAGGCAGCCCACATCCACCAGTCTCTCAGGAAGGATGAGTGTTGAGCTTCTCTTTCCAGACCAGAACTCCAAAGCCTCTTTCTCCAGCCTCTCAAGGAGATGGATGACCTGTGAAACTTTAAAGCCCCTTTGCAAACACAAGATGATTTCTCACAGAATCAGACCCTGCAGCTGCAGCACTAAAAGCCCCCCTTCCTCTTATGAAAACATACTTCCTTGACTTGAGCTCACTATATAACCCACCACCTCACAGACCAGCTGTAACTTCTGTAACCTAACTCCCCGGGTTGTGGAATTCACCCAGGAGTTCTCCCTTTAATGAAGCCGTCCTTTATGTCGCATTCTTGTCTGAACTTTGTCTGTTCTGTGTCTGTGTCTCCACCTCTCATCTTCTTTTTCTTAGGTTTGCATCCCCAAACATTTATTCTATGATAACTCTAGGCATAACAGTGGATTCTAAGAAATTTTGGTGCAATACCTTCTTGTCCAAAATATATTGCAACACATATTCTCTATCCTATCTTTAAAATCAAATTCACGTGTATTTTTAAAGTTTAATTCTCAAACATTCCCGTGAGGTGGTCAGGCATATGCAGAAGTGTGTCGTACATAGTCAGAAATTCACCAGTGTTGCCGCCTCTCATCCTGATGCCGAAATCCAGACGGACAGGTGGGCCCTCTGTGCTGCTCTCACCTCTCTCTAGCTTCTGTGTGGGTCCATTCTTCCTTCCACAGAACTCTCTGGCCTGTCTGTGGAAGCACTTCTCTAGTCAGTATTTCTTTCCATGTTCATTTTCTCTTGTTAAGTCTTGTTTGTCGCTTTGCTGTGTTATTCTGGGTAGTCTAGAGGAACAAATTTCATAGACATGCATATGGATATAAGGAAATGGTTTATATACAAAAGGAATGGAACACTGAGAAAGCATCCCAGCCCAGTCCAGTTCAAAGTCATAAGTCCGATATTAGACCATATGCCTGATACCAGTCTATAATGTGTCCTTCCTACTCACGAAGTCACAGGTCAGTGGGTGCAGAATCTCCGTGCTGGCAGGGGTCTCCCCAAGGCTCCTTGCTTCTAGGGCTCAGGGTCCATCAACTGTATCCGGTGGTGGCAGAAGCAACTCATCGCTGGCAGGGGTCCCCACGTGGCCTCTCCAGCTTCAGAGGTCTGGCTCCATCAGGACAAAGCCGTGTTGTTTCTCTGTCGGCTTCTCCAGCCTCTCGAACGCTGTCATCTTGTCTTGTCCGTGATTCATCATCTCTGAGACTAACTCCCAACAACTGGGGAAGATAGCTTCTCATCCTCATGAGGGAAATATTGCAATATTTCCCAGAAGTCTCAGGAGAAAGCCATGCCCACACAAAGGCCTCATTGGCTACTCAATGGCTATCTCCAGATTAACAGGCCAGACTCCACCCCTACATTTCAATCATAAAATTAACATAAGCACATGACTGCCACATCTGGACACTGAGGACCAACAAACTCTCATAGCAAAAGTTTAAGTAGCTGAAAACCCCGAAAAGCAGGTAAACTAGAAAACAAGACATGGCACTGCTGGCAGGTTTTATATGCTTAGCTGAGTACCAAGAGGAGCTCGAAATAACTTCCCCTGTAAGGTCAGTTTCTCGTGTCTATCTTTTCTCTGTTTCTATATTCCCTCTCAGGTGGCATCGAGGTCTTTGTGTTGCTTTCTGGGATTCATACCACTGACAGGACTGCTAACCCTGGGCCTGGCAGTCACTGCACCTTGCACTAGACCAGAGCACAGAGGGTGAGGGTGAGTTTCACTTACCTGTTTGTATGCTTTGTTTGCAGTTTGAAGCACCTTCCCTAAAACCTCTACTCCACCTCCCTTTGATGAGAACATCATAGCGTTGAGCTACCTTGCAAGATGATTGAGTCACATTATGGAAAGCAATATAAGAAATTTCAATTTTTGAAGAAGAAGAAGAAATATTTGACACTTCAACCCACTCCAAAGCGGCAGGAAGCCAGAACTAGCATATGGTCAGGAGAGGCCACAACACAAATGTAGGGAATCCTAATGAGGACTGGCGGGAGGCTGCTGAAGTTCCAATGATGTCAAAGAATCAACCTAATTTAATATATAAAAACAAGTTAGAACTGTCTTTTTTACAGAGCTTGGATCCAGAAATTCAACAACTCTGGTGCTTTCCAACTTTATACTTGTGAGTACACCAATGAAGACAATGTTTATTGGGATGACAAGATTATAATAATAATAATAATAATAATAATAAATGTGAAGGGTACTGTTACTATGTTTTCCTGATAGTCTTGTTCTCATCTTCTGCTATTGAAATATTGGATTGCTTGATGTGTTTTCAGTGAATAAACCGAGCATTCAGAAATGTCTAAGAGTGTTAAGTACTTATTGATTGCACCACTTGTGACACCCTTCTTCACCCTGAACAAAGACTTTTCACCTGCCTCCATTCCACGGGTCACAGAGCCAAGCCCCTGCCCCTCTTTACCTCCCAGAGGTGTCTTTCACAGATCCAAGGTCCCTGTCTGCTGGTTAAAGCCACAGGCCTGAACCAGGGCAGTTTCCTGTTCCAGAGAGTTCAGAGGACTCACCCTGGGTCCCTAACCTCCTGACTGACTGGTGCTGATGGGGGCCCAGGAGACATGCTTCTCTGCCCTTCCCCCTGCAGTTTGAGGCATCATGGAAAGCACCATCTCTAAGGCTCCCAAAGACAGTCCTTTGGAATGCTGTGGCAGTTATGTGCTTATGTTAATTTTGTGATTGAAATGTAGTGGTGGAGTCTAGCCTGTTAATCTGGAGATAGCCATTGAGTAATCAGTGACGACCTACATGTGGGCATGGCTTTCTCCTGAGACTTCTGGGAAATATCACAATATTTCCCTGGTGAAAATGAGAAGATATCTTCCCCAGTTGTTGGGGGTTAGTCTCAAAGATGAAGAATCATGGACAAGACAAGATGGCAGCATTCGAAAAGCTGGAGAAGCTGGTGGAGAAACACCATGGCTTTGCCCTGATGAAGCCAGACCTCTGAAGCTGGGGCAGCTACATGGAGACCCCTGACAGTGATGAGTTGCTTCCGCTGTAGATGGACCCTGAGCCCTGGAAGCGAGGAGCCATGTGGAGACCCCTGCCAGCACCAGGATTCTGCACCCACTGACCTGTGACTTCATGAGTCGGAAGGAGACTTAATGACTGATTTCAGCATATGGGTTAATATCAGACTTATGACTTTGAACTGGACTAGGCTCAATGTCCTGTTCCTCTTGTATATAAACCTTTTCCTTAGATCTATATGTTTATCTATGAAATTTGTTCCTCTAGTCTACCTGGACTAACACAAATGTCTACTGGCCCATCTCATTAAACTGGGCCTGGCTCCCGCCATTCACCCTAAGCATCTGGTCTCTTCCTGTAACCAAGTGTGGCCATGCTGCCAAATAGACAATGGGTCACAGTACTAATTAGACAATGGGTTGCACTGGCCAGAAAATGGTACTTTCAATTTCAATATTCTCCATGACCTTGACAACTTCTCACCGAAGCCCAATATGGTCTGTGGTTCCATATAGTCAGGCTTTCTTTTTTCTCTGCTCTTGTCCTTTGTGTAACTCCTGCCACCCAGCCAAGTCCTTCTTGCCCAATCAACTGTTCATCCATCTATATATCTGCCAATTAGAAGAGCTGAAAACTCTCTAAGGAAATTGAAACTAGATTTTCAAAGCAGAATTTTTTTTTTGAAAATGAATACAAAAATATGTTATTGTACTAATTGTACAATGTGAATGACAAATTGTACAATGTTATTGACAGACATTGTAATTGAGTTTCAGTTGTCAGTGGAAGTGCTGGGCATTACTTCTATGCTTGGTCAATGTGGTAGTTACATAATTACATGTCCATTTGCTACATAAAAGTGTGGGGGTGGAGTTTAGCTAGTCATTCAGGTCACAGCCCACTGATGATCCCTTGTGCATGTGGCCTTCTCACAAGAGAATTCTGGGAACCTCCCCCAATTCCCTACCTTCACCTTCCCGCTGGCCACTCCAATGGCTGCTAGAACCATTGCCATTGGAGCCACAGAAGTTTGCACCCACTGGCCTGTGGTCTTCCTGCATTCTGCATTGTTATATGTGACTGTATGAGTCTAAAGAGGGACTTAAGGACTAGTATCCAACTTATGAACTTGATCTGGACTTGGTTGGGATGATTGTTTGATATATGATCATTTCTTGATATAAAACTTTCTCTTGCACATATATGAGAGTCGCTTGATTTGTTTCTCTAGTCAGTGTGGTCTAACAGAGTGGCCGGTCTCTTTTAATGGCATGTACAAAATGAGTTCTGCTGTAGCTTAAGTTCCCACCTTATAAGACATAAGGAAGTTCACGCTGTAGGAATGGTGGAAATGTGCACTTTTGTTCAAGACAAGAGGTCTCTCATGGGAAGAAGCTCCATGTTTACCTTTGGAAGGAAGTCAGTGCTCTAATGTTAAACTTCATATGTGGGAACGTACGGTGAGTGAGGTACCTTATGAGTGTCAGGTGCATTGGACATGTTTAGAAATTGTGCTGTGCTTTGCTACATGGTCATATTCCCTACCAAGTTTATGTCATGGTCAATGTCTGGGGACAAAACCAACTCAATTCTACCCACTCAGGACCTGAGTTACTCCACATACTTCAGGGAAGGCAGATCTCTGTCCTGTCTCTGGAGAGGACACAAGAAGCCCAAGTTCAATGACATCCTTATTTATGTTCTGGCTGATATAAGTGTGGGCAAGATCTCTAATTGGCCAAGAGCTGGGTTCTGCTGGGGCGTGCTTTCTTGACCAACATTTTAGCCTCATATGAGGCTTGTAATGGGTCTCTTCAGTTTCCAAGTTGTCCAATCTAGACACTACTTGCCTCACATTACTCTGATATGTGCAGAATATTATTGTGGTATTTTAAATGGAGACTTTACTGTGTGTGCATCTCTACTCACAGGGATTCTTTCTACTATCTGGAGTGCTTTAAGAATAGAATTGGGCTTTGTGTACCCCAGAAGAGATGGAAGCATGCCAGAGAACAGTATTCAGTCTAATTTTGGTGCTAATTTCCACTACTTCCAAGAGTTCCTTAGGTAAGAGTACAAGGCGTTATAGGCCTATTCATCTGGATTTGAAAGTTATTGAGGATCCAGGCATTATCTTTAGAAGGAGCCTGGTGTTTTTTTTTTTTTCTTGTACAACCTCTAGTGTTTAGTAGTAACATGAATTGGATTTATTGTTTCCAGAACATTGTGGAGGAATGCTATTCTTCAGAAGCATCTGCAAACAACAATCTGTCAGATCTATAACATCCAGAAAGTAAATAATTGGTTCAGCAATGCTGGGTGAATAATAGGATTAAGAAAGGCTGCAGCAAACTAGAGACAATAGCCATTGAAAAGGTGTGCTCACAGACGTTTCAGCCGCTGACCGGCTAAAATGAGGGTATAAAAATTCTATAGAGTCTTGTCAGAGTAATGGTAAAGAGTCACTGGCCGAGGAAAGAAACCATTACTGCCCTGGAGTAGTTCCTGGTATTTTTGCTCCACAGCGCAGTACACAAGGAAGGGGGGAACTTGTAGTACAAGAGGACGCTGCCTTTAGTGTTCACCAGGTCTTTAAGCCACTAAGGTATCTATCTTCAGGGTAGGAGTTATGAGACGGGTCACCATTGGCCCAAATTTCTGGGTTTTGAATAGAAACAGGACATTCAGATTTTACGTGGGCATTTTTTTATACACTTATGGAGATGTAATCAACAGGAAACAGCTTGCATACATTTAAAAGTTGTGGCAGTCACATACTCTGGTGCCAATTTGACTAAGAGTGCAGGGGTGGAGTCTAGCCTATCAATCTGGAGATAGCCAATGAGACCTCTGTGTGGGTATGGCTTTCTCTGAGAATTCTGGGAAATCTCACGATATTTCTCCCATGGAGTTGAAAGACCAGAGACCCAGGCTCTTGGAGTCAGTCTACCAACAAGGCAAGATGGTGGCATGCTGATAGATCTTGAATCCTGGAATCTAAAGGAGCCAGAAGAGAACCCACATGGGCTTCCCCTGATGAAACCAAACCTCTGAGGCTGGAGAAGCCACACAGAGATCCCTGCCAGGGCTGAGATGTTTCTACCACCAATGGATACTGCTGATGGACCCTGAGTCCTGGAAATGAGGGCCATGAAGAGCCGCCTGCCAGTGCTGGGATGCTTCTACTGCTGCTGGAGACACAAGACTCTACACCCACTGGCCTGTTATTGTCCTAGTGTCCTTGCATGTGTTTCGTAAGCTGGAATGAAACTTTATACACTGGTATCACACATATGGACTAATATCAGACTTACGGGCTTCGAATGGACTGGGTTGGGATGCTTTCTCAATGTTCAATTCCGCTTGTATCCATATGTGTGTTTATGAATTTGTTTCTCTAGTCTACTCAGACTAACACAAAAGTAAAATGAAATAAATGCTTTTTGGTATACATATAAACTTGTGCAATCATTTCCAGGGGTCCTCAAACTATGACCTGCAGGCCACATGTAGTTCACCAATGACATTTATCTGGCCGGGCTGAGTGTTTTTGCCCACGCCACCTGTCCTGCTTTGCAGCCAACTCATCCTGGACCAACAGTGAATTTGTTCATTGCTTTAAAAAAAAAAACTATTGTCCAGCTGTCCCAGACTGTAGTCCAGCTATAATCCGGCTGGTCTGAGGGGCGGTAAACTGACCCCCTGTTTAAAAAGTTTGAGAACCCCTCCAAGTTATGACAATGAACACACCCACCCCAAATTTACCTTAAGTCCTGTCATATTCTTTCACTCTGTGTCATTTCAACTTCTTATATAGATGCTGCTTTATTGATATAGATATGCATTATCTTGAATTTTATATAGGAGGAAGCATGAAATAGTTATTTCTGCCCATCTTTCATGCAACAATTATAGTGGGGTCCATTCATGCTGCGAGGAGATCTCACTTCTTTATTGCAGATGTGGGACAGACAGAACACATCAGGACTGTATCAGACCCCCCTGTTGGGAGTGGTCTCTTTATTGAGGGCCTCAGTTGGGGGGGGCATCAATGCGAGGCGGGGGCATTGGACGTGCTCAGGTACGGGGACAGGACAGAGCTAGTATAGTTCAGGCTGCCGGTGCTGCCGAGGACAGTGGAGGAGTTGGCGGTGCTGGTGGGTGGGGCTGCTGGCTGAGGGCAGGGACAGGGTGGTCAGCATGGCCTCCTCATCCAGGGAGTTCTTGAAGGGGACCGGGACATCCTCAGAGTTCCTGGAAGGCCACATAGGCCTGGGATAACCAGATGAAGGAGGAGAAGAACTGGCATTCCCCAGTTCTGCTGTGAATCATAAGGTTCTCAAAGATTGGTTTTTGGAAGTAGATCACCAGGCCTTACTTCTAATTTGCCATTGTATGGGAGGTATGCTAAAATCTGCCCATGATAGATGACCCTGCTACTATTTGAAACACTGGCAAACATCACTTTTAGCATTGTAGAAGGGAAGCCCCCACAATAAAACATACAAACAGGTGGTGATTTATAATATCATTCATTAAATGTTGGCAGAATTCTGAAATTCTGGAAAACTATTTTTTGTCAGAGAAGAATTTTTGTCAAATGTATAACTGGATTCTGGGTGATAGCTGAATTTGTGTAACATTGATGAATATATAAAGCATTTCTTTATGGAAGAAATTTTATAAGGAAAATAAATGTACCACTATAAATTAAGAGTAAATATTTAGAGATGATAAAACATTTATATTATTCTACATTAAAGAATATTCATTAACCTTGATTCTATCAAATAATTTAGACATTAATTTGGGGTGATGCATATAATTTTGGTACTGCAAACTTCCCAATTGTTAGGTCTTCCTCTGACCTACAATTCTACAATGATAATATTGCTCAACTCTATAGTTCCATTGGTTTTGTTGAATGAAAGATGAAAGGAGTTGTTTTCATTTTGGCCTGAAACGTGAATGTAGCAAGTTATATATGTCTATCCAGGCCTAAAGCACATAGCCATCAATGAGATTCTGATACACAGTGACCATAAACCATATAAAACACTGGCCTTTTCTTCATTACGTGTATCTGACAAGCAAGAGGGCAGTGCATGGGACCTTTTGCCAGCAGACACCAAGTTGACTTCTTTTGTTTCAAAATATTACTTTCTGTCTGCACATTTTCATTATGCCATTACTCTGTATACTTAACATTTACACAACTATTTGTAATATTTGAGGTTTTTCAATTAGTAATAATATTTGCAAATCACTTCACTTAGTAAATATTTTAGATAAAAGATATCATGCATATCTTACATCATCCTACATCACCTCACAGGTTTAGAACCACTGCTCTGGACATATTTTTTAGAATAATAATAAAAATTTATATTGAATGTCTCCTTGTTCAGCCTCAGTTATATAGTTTGCAATATGAATATAGACTTATATTAAATATGAAAACATTCTCATTTGATTGTTACATTCCAAAAATGCAGTTGACTAAAGATTAGTTATTGGCATGACATACAACTTACTGACATAGGGATTTGAGTAAAGAAAATTAATACCATCAGATATGTAACCTTCCAATATAAAATACAAAATATAAACTATCCAATATAAAATAAAATATATTATATTTTATTATACAATATAAAAGAACATTTTGTATCGAGTCTGAAGCATACCAAAAGCACCTCTTATGTTAATCTTATAAAAGCTCCA